>LPNX010289114.1:322011-405457 GCA_001517045.1 Pseudotsuga menziesii
TAAGTTACATGTAGCCACACTGAATAAGATCTTAATGAAAGCTGTACTGATGAGTCTCATATACATTACTGCTATTCCTGCATCTCGTGGATCTGTGATTGGGGTTTACAGATCATAGGTCTGCTTTCTTCAAGAGCCTTTCTATTGACGTGGCTCTGCAAGAGGTGTCCATAGATATTGGTATGTTGCTGAACCTTCTCTTTGTCGATGATCTCCAAAATGTCCAGCATCTGCTCCAATCGCCCCCCTTCAGTCACTACACACTTCGCAAGTCATATCCAAGAATCCCTAGATTCATCTTCCTCTTCCAATTTCTCAACAAATGTTGAATCTTCTTCTTCAACAACACCGGAGACTGAGAAGTTGTTGAAACCAATGTTCCTCACAATGCTTCTGTTCCCAGTAGAGAAACACAATTAATGTGCTATGTCCTGCAGAGCTTGACATAAACTGACATAAACGGGTGGTTTTCGGGGGCTGCTACAGCGTTGGGAGGGGAGTCGCAGTTTTTCTTGGAAGCTGAATAAGAAGCGATACACTATGCAACAACTAATGCCCGAGCACATAACACTATAGCAGTTGATTCACGCCAAAAATCATATGAAACGGAGAAAATGGTTATTTGCGGCCAAGAGACTGTTTGTAATTAATATTAATTAAATAATCTACAGGAGATAATATTGTTGGTCACTGAGTGGTGGGCAGGGATCAAATTTGAAGGGTAGGGTCCCATTTCACATTGAAGGGTTGTGAGAAATTGAACCCTTCAATGTTACATGTAAAAATAAATCATTCTTTTTATTTGAAATAGTAAGTGTACAACAAAATTTTATTATTTATTAAAAACAGTGTATAGGAAAAAAATGACAATATGAAGAAATCCCGAGTGATTCAACATTTAACATTTACATTTGTGATTCAACATTTAACATTTACATGGAATTAGTTAGGTAAACCATGTACTCTCCCTGTCCCCGGAGTATATAGTTTATTGAACTTAGATAAGAGACAATTAAGTTGGGCTGGTGAAATACTCGATGAAATACTCTGTTTTTAGGTCCTTGATAAAATAAGGCATTGGAATTTGGAAGGACCTTTGAATAGAGGATGGATTCAGCTTGATGGTGGCTCTATTGGTCAAGTGTGATTGGGCCTACCTAAAAGAAAAACCACAGAATGTAATACCTAATGCTTTCACGGAGAAACTTTTTTATTGACCCTAAATTTAGCAGTTATTTTTAGAATTGAATCATGTCCTCCCACATGCTCAAATCAAAGTGATCAAACAAAGGCCCCAATTTTAGGTGGATTATGGATAGTCCCTCCAATGTATACGGAGTCTATACCCCAATTCGAAGTGATCAAAGAAAATCCCCAATTTTAGGGAGATTATGGATAGTCCCTCCAATTTATATCGAGTTTATCAGCCCTATCGAAAAGGTTAAGTATTTATTGGTCCACTATAAGGAAGAACTTTAAATTATCCAACAAATATCACTACAAGTTGGGTGTCTAGTTTCTACCAAAGTCAACAAGGAAGACAAATCATAAACACACATTTGGGAGGTTTGCAACAACGAGGATGTTGAAATCATGTTCTTCGCTACATCATTGCACTCCCAATCTGTCATTCATCCCAATCTTGTGGTGGTCATAATAGAAATGTATAGCACTGGGTGAAACCCTGGTCTGGAGACTTACATACCCTGCATTGGACCTGGTTAGGTTTAAATCTAGAAAAGATTGCTCAATGCATTGTAAATTGCAACTTGTAAGTTGTAACCCAAAAAACAACACCATTAGTTTTTCCTTACGGAGCCTTGACACTGGGGGGTTATCAAATCAATTCACCATCCATAGATATGACTCATATGAGTATTTAGTTTCAAATCATATACTCAAATACTCAAGTGACTTGTAAGTTGTGAGATCACGTGACTCGATGAACAATAAGATGGCAGATGTAAAATTGAGTTGGCAGGTGGAATCATCTCATACCAATATTTAATGAAGTTGGTGAATCAGTAATCGAATCGTGAGTCACAATCCTGACTTACCGACTTGAACTTGGCACTAGGCAGCCTAGTGGCCCACCGTGGTCTGTGTCGATTGGGACTGAGATCCTCATCCGTGATCCAGCTATTCAAGGGCACTTGGGAAAACTCTAAGTCCCGAGTCTCCCATAGTCCACTGAATCCCTGGATAAGCAAATTTTGTAGCTGCCCTTCTGTTGCAAATCTACCAAGGATTACTCAATTTCATTGTTGAAGAGCTGGAAATGAAACTAAATTTTTTTTTGCATGGTAAAATTCCTTGTGGCCTTCTATGACGTTTAAAATGGCCTTTGAAGGGCTCTGAAGGCTTCAAATTTGAAGCCTGGTGGTGGGTAATGGTTGAGATCGGCCTATTCCTATGTAAATTATTCACTTTGAGATGGGGTTATGGCTTATTGGTTTTGATAAAAATAACTATGTAAATGACTAGGTTTTAAATTTAGGTGGACATAAAAACAGTAAAAACATTAAATTATTTGTAATTTCACTGATGTAAACTATACTATTAGTCTTGAGAGTAAATTTTTTTAATATCATAAATCATCTATAGTGTTTAACTAAAAAAGTAATTATAGTATCATAGTAGAGTTGTTGGACTTGATTAGCTGGTTTAAGTGTAAAAATCTTATGGTCTTTTCTTTTAGCCGAACGCCATAGAAGCTTAATGTTTTAAGTGGAGGATGCATCTTCGAGTAACAGTTGATGATATTTTAGATTTTGATATGTATATGTTGATTAGATAGCTTATGATTTGTGGTAGGTTTTCTGCCATTGTAGTTGCATGTTTTGAGAATGCCGCATGGGTTGCTGCCCTGTTTTTGCTGATGGGTCACTGTGTGATGTGTAAATACATACTTCATTCATGTTTAAAACCGTTTGCATTTGAGAAGACCATACCTATGAATCACTCGCTAAAGCCATTGGTATTTTTATCCAAATGCCAATTTTGTATTGATGTTTTCATCAAACCCATGAGAAATGATTTTCTTCCACATACATGAGATTTGTTAATGGATCCAGATAGTCCATTCATTATGGAAGATGAAGCAATATTAGAAGTTTACTGAGTTTAGCATTTCCTTCCAGCAAGTCTGATTATGCCATTTCATTTTTGTCATGCATCCAAGTTCTTCATTTTAAACAGTTTCAACATCTCCTATGGCAGTTTACATCTTCTCCTTGACATCATTGACAGCCTATCACATGTTCTCCAATAGAAACTGGAACACAATAAAAAAGGAGCTCAGTTGATGAATTGGTATCTCCATTTTTGAAGCAGGATATTTTGTGGTTTTGCTGAAGCAACAGGATTGAATACTTCCAAGTGTTCCTCCACTGAAGAGATTCTAAGATCTTCTCCACAGTAATATTTTGGTGTTTCTTGGCTTGACATTGGAATCATACAATATTGGAGCTGTTTGCTTCACTATCATGTATGGAAACTGCAGGTAGTTCATTTGAAGGGTATTCATGCATGGCAAATGTGACTCAATAAATTGAACCTTCATTCACAGGCCATGATAAAATGTAGATCATTTCCCAGGCCACAAGTTCTTTTCCATTGAATAGCACTTGACTTTTTGTACAATTCTCTGGCAAAGTCTGCATCATTGACTAACTAGTAACCAATGACCATAGAATCTAAGCTCCAAATGGAACATTTTCCCATAACTAAATGCAAGCAGGAAATCCTTGTCTCTGCTTCTATCTGCTAATAGTTGGGCACGGAGAGCTAAAAATAAAGAAACAAAACTTTGCTTCTCAGTAAAGAGATATGACCTCATCAGGCAGAGACCCCCGCTCATCTGTTTCTACTATCACCAGCTTTCCTTCTATTTCTAGAGCTTCGTTATGAGCCATCTCATTTAGCTCTTTATATACATGTTAAAATTATCCAAATATGTTCTTATTTGTTATCTAATTTTTTCCATTTTCCAAATCTGTTCTTTGTCTCGGAGATGGAAACAGCGCAAACTGGTTCAGCAAGTCAGCCTTTTCATTGTGGATGAACTTCATTTAATTGGAGGAGAGGGTGGTCCAATCCTGGAGGTAATTGTATCTAGAATGAGGTATATTTCAAGCCAAATTGATGCTTCTTTGATTGAAATTCATGGCCCCACATTGTGATTCTAGACCAAAAGAAAGTGATACTTCTGATGCATGCATAAGGCTTTAGTTGCTTGAACGTTTTTAAGAAATGATATGCTCACAGCTTGTGGTACAATCTCAATCTCAAGGCTTTAAATTTGACACACATGTATTCTTCTCTAAGTATGAAAGCTTCATGATGGGTAAAATACTCAATTCATGGATTTGCATAATTTGCAATTTAATAATTTAATCAAAAATTCTCCCCAATTGGTTAAAGACTGAGTGTTTAACCCTTGATTGGCTACAACTGCAATGCTTGGTGTTGGATTACATTTACCTGGTCAAGCTACATAATACATTATTAGTGTTATCGCATTCAATTTGGAAATCCATTGGACTTGTATCACTGTGTTTTTGGATGGATAAAGGAAGGAATACGTTACAGCAGGAATACCTATTAAACAAAGTTTCACAATATTTAAAAAAAAAAAAATTGCAGCAGGCGTCGCTTAAGCGACGCTTAGTAACCGTCGCTTTTCCGACAGTTCTTCTTTTGTATCCGTCGCTTATCTGCCAGTTTCCCTTAGTGCCGTCGCTTAAGCGATAGTTATTTATGTCGCTGATCTAACAGTTATGCTTCTTATCCGTCGCTTATCCGACAGTTTCCCTTTCCCTCCATCGTTTAAGCGACGCCTGGGGTTGCAAAAGTTTTTAAAAAATTTCCTCATTGTCGCTTAATAAGTGTCGGATAACCAACGACTTAAATTCAAGCGACGGTTACTTAAGTGTCGCTTAAGAGACGGTTACTTAAGTGTCGCCTAACCGACACCAAGTTTCTGACGCTTCAAAAAAAACCAAAGTGTCGTACATGCGACAGGGAAGTGTCGAAAATCCGACATGACGGCCGTCGGATTTTTGGTCAAAATGTAGTAGTGGAAGTTTTGATAGTCTTAGAAACAATGGGCATATCCAACTTTTAACCACACAGTCACACAAAGGGCATATCTAACGTTTAACCAAGCATGCACACATCTTACAAATGCCACAGGACAACAAGGAGGTAAATTAAGAAAGTCTCCTTGCATAATTCCATCAATTTGATATATTAAAACTACTCAACTCGACCTTAGTGAAACTAAACAGTTTTAGTTTTTCATATATTTAAAGACTGAGTTATGGTCTTGGAACTCCTTAACAATGAATTGCTATTGCGATTCTGAGCCATCATCCCCGTTTTTTAGAACTTGAAAAGGACCATTGTTGCATTACAATATGTGCCTAGAATTCATGATTTGGGGTTGTTATTTTGAACATAATTCTCTTTTGTCCTCCTTTAACATTGAAAAGTTCCCAGAATTGCTTATTGCATTCTCATAATTACTCATTCAATGACCAGAACTACTTCACATTGATTGTGAGGAGGGTAATCCTACCCATATGCAGGAACCAAATAATGGCTTTTGGATGTTTACTTTCTAAGATTGCACAAATTTACTTGGAATGTGCCCAAAATGCTAATAAGTCATGCCTAGAACTTATACATTATGGGACACGTCCTTCTGATTGTTATTCACATTACATTTACCTCAAAATGCTTATTCTTATGCTCAAACTTGTGAGAAACTTATTAAGTTCTAATATCAACACACAATAGATTTTTAGAAAATGAGTCAAATTGCAATGATTCGGGGCATCATCATTGTTTTCTGTTGCTTTTTTTCTCTTAATGTTAATTTGAAAATATATATTCCTAAGAATATATTTTTTCACATTTCAAGTTGAGTCAGTGGAGAAGTTGGATCCATTGATGTAAGCATGCAATGACCTTGGAGTAGCCACTAAACAAAAAAATATTCATGTAGGCATTATTCCTCTATTTTCCTGGTACCATCAGGTATTGTGTTGTTTCCATAGGAAATCTACCACAGGAAATGCCAATAGTTCTGAAAATCATACAAGTATAACCATAGGGATGTACAAAACCAAATAGATCTACTAGGACAAGTTTGCAGTAAGATTTAGTGCTCTTCCTGCCCATATTTACTGCTGAAAAGCATCCTTGTTTTTCTGCCAATCTGCTACTAGTTTACAGGCCTCTAGAAATGTAAGAAGTCATGCTATAGATGGGTATTTGTAGGCTTTGAGTCTTCCATAAATCCAAGGAATAACACACTTATAGACATGTCTGAAAAGGAATCATCAGTCTGCTCTGTCACTGCTATTTTGTCCAAAATTTTCAGTAGCAAAACCTAAAAACATCCTTGTAGTTGCTGCCCTTAATGTCCTCTCTACAATGTGCCACATTTAGTATTTCCTTCCCAAACTTCTATCTTCAAAATGACAGTAAACTCTATTCTGCTAGTATGAGTGATGGATTAGGGTTCGAGAATACATACTTGAATTACATCCTAAACTCTATAAAGAGGCTTACAATGTCATCATATCCACATAAGTTAGCCAAATGCTCAGGGACAAGGGTTCCATCCAAATCATCCCTCAAACATCAAGTATTGTGTTATTTCCAAGTTTTTCAATGTTAAGTTTCTATTTAATGTAGAAACTCATGGTCTACAACAATAAATATTTTCAATTGTTCTGATATTAAGTATTTTTTCCACTAGAATGCCTTGGACTCTTTTCCAAAGCTTCAACAAAGAGTGGAATAAAACTAATTTACGGATTATGTCCTTAGACATGATGATCATCTTACCTTATATGGATTTGGTTTCTTGTTTGTTAGAGTGGGAGAAAAATCACATGTCTGGTGCAGGATCATTATTGTTTTTCCAAGCTAGTCTTGAATTTAAATTCTACACTAAAGTCTTATCTATGGATTGTCTAGTATCTTGAAAGAACATGTTAGAATCTCCCATTATGGTTTTCAATAAGATAGTTATGTTTATGATAAATTTATATTGTAATTTAGAGATGTGTTAAATTCACATATATTAACTTGAATTGCTCCCAAGTTTGAGTTTTTTTGTGTTGTTATCTTATGAGGCTTCCTTTGCATCCCTAGAACAAGTTGTTGGTTGGGAATTACTTTTGGATCCTATAGGTCATTGATAAGTGATGTTCATCAATCTCACACAAATGTCCACTGTTTTGCAGCATGTTCCTCTACCTTGGTTCCCTTCAAGCGTGAGTATTGAAAAGGACTATTCAATACCCAACCTGAAATAAATATTCATATGATTTTAATATTTTATAACCCCTGGTACTGTTTGTCAATTGAGTAATGGTTTTTTAGTGTCTTGTTTGAATTCATTCTTCTTCTTCTCTTTAAGAACTAGGTCTGTGCATGATGAAATTGGCCCCTAAATATATCAATCTATCAAACTCTTAGGGCTGAATAATCAGAAATTTTTTATCTGCGCTTGGCAACTTAGTTATAAATACTAGTTACTATACTATGCCTATTTCCAAATGGAAGGAAAAAAACATCTGCAAATTGTTTTAGTAATTAGTATAAAGTATTATTTATTTACTAGTAGTAACCGAGGAAGTTACCATCTTTTCATTGAATTTTCATATCTATCATCTATAGTTATCAGATTTCATATATGATGACCTATATATTGTTACAAACATAAATGAAATGCTTAACTCTAACATCAGAAAATATTTCTCATATTTCTTGAATTCTTTGTCAAATTGGATTTGAGCCTTGACATGCTTCTCTAGTGATATTTGGTAAAGGAGGATGCAACTTCAAGCATGATTCTGACAATTTTATTTTGAACTCATCAGAATGTGGGAATTGAAGAATCAAATCCACAGTTCCCACTGCTCTCTGCCACAAATGTGGAGAGTACTCCTTCAAAATCAATGGAAAAATCTAATAAAACCAACAAGGAGTTATGTGAATCTCAGGCTTCTGAATTCTTAGGAGAGAGTAAGGAAGAAAGGCAGTGGGAGACATTAAAAGATGGAAGTAGTCAGCCAACCAAAAGGTCTTCGAAGAGAAAGCAGGGAAGTAAGGATAAGTCCAATAATGGTTCAGCCTATAGAAGGAAAATCCTGGCTGAATAAAATATGGATGGTACTAAGACACAAGATGAAGAAAATAATCTTAACTCTCATGCTAAAATAGAGCTTAAAAATAGAAACCATTTCCTATTTTCCAACACGCATGTCAATGAAATTATTTTTCCACTAGAAGATGGCAACAGTAAAAAACAGAGCTTATCAAAATTCTGAGTCTGTTCTGTTTAAAAGGTAGTTAGATTTAAGTTTTGTTTTGATCACATTGTTGTTTCTGGAATTCCATATTCAATCCAAGATGGTGTAGGCTGTCAGAATGCCTTCAGTATAGCTTGGCATAATGGTAGGAAAGATCTGTTAGTTACGCTCTATTTATATGTATATTTGGATCCATCCAAGCCAAAAGTAATTTATATGACCAATTGGGACCAATTTTTTAATATAAACAACAAAGGCATAGACATGGATAGAGATATGAATGGACTAAATGCACATCGTTAGAGTGAAAACATGGTAGGCATGGCGATGTACTCAGGCATAACTCAAACGATAAGCCAGTTACCATAGAAAAGTAAATAAACATTACTACAAGTATTTACTGAGACCATGGAAGTAAACTTTAAATATAAATGATAGAAACATAAATCTTGATATATAATCCCAAAATAAATTCATGCAATCAGTAGTCAGTCTCTACAACTTTGGCACAGACAATTTTTCAAAGTTGTTAATACAAAAAAAATATTACTAGTCAAGTCTCAGTCATATTGCTTAGATGTCACAATAAAATCTCACTTATATTGACCAGAGGTTTCGCACCTCAACTCATTTTCATGCTCTCTCCCATAACCAACGATTATGTGATTGGTGCTACAAGACCCTGTTACAGAGAGAAATTCCTATGGCTTGGGGTACCACAACAGACAGCTTGACTCCAGAAATCAATCCTTTCCAATATGCAATAGAAATTAAATATCTAACACTAAAGGATCAGACCTTGTACCTTATTCTAGATTGTTGAAGTAGATCCCCATTGAGCTTTCCAAATTCAGTTGAATTGATAGATTACTTCCTCAACAACAAGTAAACAATACAAGCATACTATATATCTTGGTGCTATATCTATTCTAGCATATATAAACGACAATGTATAAGCATTTGAAAACATCCATGGATAAAATATTCTTTCAAAAACACATTATTGGACAAGAAAAGATATATCTATTAATATAAAATCAGAGATTACAATGGATACAATCTCTTTCAGCACATCGGTGAATCAGAGAAACTGAATCCCCCACTTGGGCATCCACCACCTCAATCCTCCATCTCTCGATAGCAAGCTCACAAGAAAAATGCAAGCTTGGGAAGAACACAAAATTGCTCCAAGGGACAAAGGGAAGCAAACTCAAGCATAAGTTCTGGAAACAATGGACTATAGTTTCTTTGCTCTCAATTCTGTCATATGCCTTCAATGTACCATAGAGTTCCTTATATATCTTTTCAAAGGGGTAATGAAAGGTTGAATCCGAGCGATCTCAAGGCATAGGGAATGCCAAGAGTCAAGTGAGTCGGATCCATGTCAAGGAAAACTCCAAAAGTATTTGGATTATGAACGCATCCCGATGTACACGATTTTAGGGGCCAAACCCCCGTATACACAGGATTAAGGGTTTAAAAGTTGTGTATATTATTTTTCACATGTTTTTAGGGATGGTCTAGGAAACATCAAAGGACAAAAAATTGTCCAAGGGGTCTAAGGAGTCTGCAGAGGGACACGGGAAGACCATACAAGTGTGATTCACTTGGAGTGGTAAAATCAGCTATAACATGTGCCCCCTAATGTGTGAGGTCAGAGGGGTCATACGATGGCCGAAATACATTATAAGTCCATCCCAGAAGTGGAGTGATGAAGAATCCCAAATGGAATACCAGCCACCCAATCAGCATAGTACCATGATACAACTCTTCACATACTACAGATACATATAGCAGTCCTGGATACATAAGAGTACAATGGCCATGAATAGGCATGATACAAGATATCACATAAGTGGTCATCGCCTCGTACAATATACATAGATTAGAATCTCCATGATGAATATATACAAAGGAACATTATCTCCATAATGAATGAGGATATACAATAGATCAGGATGTCCATAACAGTTGGAAATGTCTAACATATACTAGAATCAAGTCACAAGAGATGAAATCTCATGAACACTGGCACGATCAAGGAGGTAGCATATAAGAGATTCCACCAATCTAGAAGGTGTTATACACAAACCGCTATGAGTACATGTCCTACTATGTGAATAGAGGTGTCGAGGTCGAACATAGAAGTCCATCGTCTGATTACCGGTCATTGATGTATACCATTAATAGACGTGAGATCACCCACTGATAATGAAAATGGGAATCAAGGTACTATAGTGAAAACTAACAAGTGTGAGTAAATGTGTTGAGGTCGAACACTTGAGAGGATCCATCGATTATGGGACATTGATGTATTCACAAAGACCGTCGATGGCGAGAGAACCTGCCACTGATGACTACAAGTCTGAAGGCACTCAAAATGAATTTAGATTCCAATACCAGAATAAATGATCTAAAGTTGATGGGATGAAATCTGCTGGAAGGAGGGCATTAAGGCATCCCCCATCATCCAACACGAGGTACTTAGCAAAGTTGTATAGTGTGGAAGGACTCGATCATAAGGTGCATGAACCGGTAACTGTACCGGGAATGGTCGACATGCAAAGTCAAGATAAATGAGGAATGGTCGACTCAGGTTTCAACTTCCTTCGAACAAGAGTATAATGGAGAATGGTGACTGAATGTAGGCATCATAGACTCGATATAAAAAACTGGGACATCTTTGCGACACAGGAGGCATCGACAGAGGCTCCATGGGGACTGGAAGCTTAACCAGTCGGTGGAGTTAAACTCATAAAAATGAGTACAGCTCCTAAAGTCAAACTATAAACCCAACCAACATATGTGATATATAGTGCTCTGTTCGAAGGTGACATGACTTGACAACTACCAAAAGATAACATCTTTCCTTGTTCGGCTTTTTGGTTTTTTTATTTTTTTGGAATTTTTCAAATATTTAAAAAGCTTGAAAAAGAATAAAAATGCTTTATAGTTACAAAATAGGAGGAGACGAGTTTTAAGGTACAAACAAACTAGTTCCAATCAGTGGAACATACTTATGCTCAATGCAAGGAGACATGTGTAGGATAGCGACACTCGAAGGAAAGTCTCCTCCCGGTAAAAATCGAGAATCAAGCTGCAAAGGATATATAAAATGGCCTTGCATGGCTAGACATGAGACAATCTTGGACTATATGGCTGATACTCAAAGTCAGGGAAGCCGACATAAGGCTCAATGAGGTAGGCAAAGCTCATGATAATGCAATTACAACTTGACATAAGGGAGTCCTGGGGAAATGGATAGCATAAAGTTCAATAGGAGTATGAAGCTCTTGCTCAAGGACATGGTGTTAATAAAAGGGACTTCTGTACCTAAGAGAGGACTCACAGCATGTGTACCAAATGCAAAAGAGAGCTAACTAGGACACCCATATATAGGAAAGCTCTACCATTCACATAATATAACTTCTAATAGCATCATGAAGGTTTTGTGATACCATGGAATGGGTTCATACCTAAGGTTAATAGGGGATGGTCATAAGGAAATACATAAGTGAAAGCGGATGTGAAATCCTAACCTATATGCCAATTTAGACATGATACCTGTGATAGGAATGAATGGGTCGAAACCTCGGAGAGAGTGTATGAAAAATGGACCCTACATCACAACCATATTAATCCAAAACAACCCAAAATAGTCAATAAAGAATCCAAACTATAGGATATAGGGAGGAATGATCATGAGAACCACATCCAAAGGATACAATGTGGTGAACGATGGGACATAAAAAGGTAAGTAGGGTGTAGACCCAACGTTCAAACATCCACCACCACCCCCATGAGGGTGACCACTGGTGTAAATACTGAGAGAAGGGAGTCAACATCCTCCACAAATGGAGTAGAGGGCAGAATGTGACCACTCCTGAATCTAAGCACAGTAAGGGGCTGTGATGCCCCCAATTCTGACACCAGGGTCCGTACTAGGACCAAGGATGGGAGATAGGATACCAGGCATGCCGAAAATAAAAGGACCTGAACTCAAGAGAGCATAAATATACTCAAGTAACCACAATCCCAAAGTCCAACTAGAACACAAAGAGAACACTCCTAAGAAAATATATAGCCAAAATACAAGCTAACCAAGGTGAGGATACATGAGCTCTCGAATGCAACAAGTATGTATCTCCTAGGAGAGTCTTGAAAATACCATACACTATAAGCGTAGGTATGTAACAAATTATAGTGGCCCTCAACTTCAACGCATAAAGCAACTGTGATGTCCGACCCCTACCTGGCCGAGACACCCACAGAATATCCTCTGCAAATACCCCCTCGATAACCTAGGTAAGGAAACTAAGGTCACCTCAATATAATCAATGCTCAAGCGGAGAGTCACAGGCGGGATTGACCATATGGGTAGGGTAGCAAAGCCTGAAACTCTTGAAAGAGCCCCCAGATATGAATACAATCCTGGAAATATCTTCGGTGCTACTCAGTTATGACTAGGGGTCTTCCCAATCAATAACCGCTCACACTGCCTCGTGCTTAACTCCCTTTTGAGAGGAGGATCCTAAGAAACACTGGTTATACCAAGGATTTCACACACTCACCTCGACAGACACATACATGTTGTTGTTTAGTGGTCTTGGAGAATTGACTCACAATGAACTATTCCAAGACCCTAAAACCTAATCTTGTTGGTGCACCCTATAAAAGAAAAGAGTGTAATTCATTTTATTATGTGTTGATTTTAATTGGCTGTAATTACTCAAAGGGAAATTGCCATGCAGCTAATGACATTATGACTCAACAGTGAAATAAATATGCACACCATAACAAACAATGCTAAGTGCAATATTTTTCAAATGAAAAATATGGTATGCCACTTCATGAGATGCATAAATATATATTCCTTTCCGAATTCCAATGCAATCCTTCCTATATGAAAGTCTAAACACAACTCTCATCCAAGAAATCTAATGCAAGTACCTCCTCAAATCCATATCTAAGATGCAACTAAGAGTCAATATAAAAGAATGAAAGATGCAATAAAAGTCATCTAAAACTCTCAGTCTCTGCAGCAAGTATAAAATACAAGCCCAGCAAGACACCGAGACAAAAAAGAGTAATGCACTAATGGAAAAACAAAAAGGATAAATGACTAAAACTACTTTCAAAGAAAAATCAATGAAAAAGCGATCTCTGGTCACAAAAGAAGCATCCAACAGACAACATCAAACCCAAGGAAGACCCTACCACACTCACAACCCACCCAGCAACTTCCCACAATATCAAACTCACCAAAAGGAAGGATGTACACGATTGTTTAAAGCACAGCTACGTATATACACGACTTTAGGCCAAAAACCTGCGTGTATACATGGATTTTGGCCAAAAACTTGCGTGAATAGGTGAATTTTGGCCAAAAATCCACATATGTACATGACTTTTGGACAAAAACCTACATATACAGAGAAGGCAGTGGTAAAAAGCAGGCCAAGGGTCAAACCAATAAAGCAGAATGTCAATGGATGAACATAATATAAAATGCAACACAGAAACAAGGAGAAACAAAGAGCAAGTCAATAATATCAAGCCCATTGTGCCCACAAACCCCAAATAAAAACAAGGAACATCCCCAGCAGAGTCACCAGTTCTGTTACGGAGAGAAATTCCTATGGCTTGGGGTACCACAACAAACAACTAAATTCCAGAAATCAATCCTTTCCAATATGCAATAGAAATTAAATATTTAATGCTAAAGGATCAAACCTCGTACCTTATTTCGGATGGTTGAAGTAGATCCCCGTTGAGCTTTCCAACTTCAACTTGAATTGATAGATTAATTCCTCAACAAGAAGTAAACAATACAAGCATACTATATATCTTGGTGTTAGATTTATTCTAGCATATATAAACAACAATGTATAAGCATTTGAAAACATCCATGGATAAAATATTCATTCAAACACACATTATTGGATAGGAAAAGATATTTCTATTAATATAGAATCATAGATTACAATTGATACAATCTCTGTCGACACGTCTGCGAATCGGAGAAACTGATTCCCCCACTTGGGCCTCCACCACCTCAATCCTCCATCTTCCGATAGCAAGCTCACAAGCAAAAGGAAAGCTTCGGAAGAACACAAAAGTGCTCCAAGGGAAAAAGGGATGCAGACTCAAGCATAAGTTCCGGCAACAATGGATTATAGTTTCTTTGCTCTCAATTCTCTCATATGCCTTCAATGTACCATAGAGTTCCTTATATAGCTTTTCAAAGGGGTAATGAAAGGTCGAATCTGAGCGATCTCAAGGCATAGGGAAGGCCAGGAGTCAAGTGAGTTGGATCCATGTCAAGGAAAACTCCAAAATTATTTGGATTATGCACACATCTCAATGTACGTTGTTTTAGGGGTCAAACCTACGTATACACGCGATTAAGGGTTTAAAAGTCGCGCATATCATTTTTCACACGTTTTTAGGGATGGTCCAGGAAACATCAAATGACAAAAAATGGTCCAAGGGGTCTAAGGAGTCTGCACAGGGACAGGGGAAGGCCATACAAGTGTGATTCACCTGGAGTGGTAAAATCAGCTATAACAGACCCAAATTCGAGATCTCTTCATACAGAGGAAAATTAGCATAGTTCAAAACCCTCCAAACCTCCACCCTGCACTAGGAGGAATTAAATCCTTTGCCTTGCTTATCTAAAAGCTCAATGCCACCCAATTGGCCATAATACCTCGCAAGTTGTCAAATTAATTAAAGTTTTTATTATCCATCCTGCTTTATTACAATGATTCTCAAAGGACCACCAAAACCGTTGGGAAATTAACAAGGTTGGATGTCTTAAAAATATTGAGTGAACCTTGTATATGGATTTGACATGAAATCATCTCCATTACATAATGGGGAAAAATACAAACTCAACATATCCCAAAGGGACTTCAGAGTTCATGCAAGATGGCTAAGAGAGCGTTATCTGCCCTCGTCTCTACGAAAACCAAGACCAACATTAAAAAATTAGAAGAGTGGGCAAATGAACAATGAACATTTTATCTATTTCAAAAATCCATTGCTAATGACAAATTATAAAATCCAGATTCACAAAATTATCTTACTGGGAAGTTCTACAGGAATACCCAAAGTGCAGGAGTTGCTTAAAGATTTCTTCCATGTAGAAAAGGAGTACTGTAAGGCCATCCAATATAATGAGGTAAACCTCATACTTTGAGAAGTCACTCACCTTAGTCCAAAAGTATTCCCACAATATCTAACCATACCTTCATATTCAAGGAAACTATTAGATATAATCCTTATAAGTTGAGATAAGATAGAATTTATGAGACAATCATGTCATGTATATAGAATTCATGAGCTTTGGCACTAATTGTGGATAAGCTGAAAGATTAGCTCAAATGCAATATCTGAAAGACTAACTTTTGTAGAAATACTCGAGTAAATGTGAGCAATTGAAGAATGAAATGTATGTGTGAGATCTTCCATTTGGAATACCATTTAGATTTCGTTTAGTATCTCTGTCATCAATTCCTTGGCGTGTTCCATGTTCTTCCTCTGAATGTAATGGAACAGCCTGCAAATGTAAATTAACATTCCCTACCTTTTTTTTGTTGAAAAATACATCCTATATTCTCAGAAAAATATTTACAAAAAGAAATGCAGAAAATGACTAAAGAAGAAATAACTTGTAAGCAACTATGTAGCATATAAATTGCACTCTTGACATATTTGTGAGCCAACATGCCATTCTTCTAACTTTACAAACAATGGGAGAGAGCTTTCAATCATGGAGACTATAGTTTTCCTCTAGAAATGATATCCTTTTTTTAAGAATACTTGATTTAAATAAATTTGTGATATAAGATGATAAAAAAGAAAAATAAAGTATGACAAGTTTGTTCTAGTGAAGTAAAGAAGAGCACCTCTACTGAATCTGTGCCTTTAAAGGGGACAACCATCAAAACTTCCTTTCCATGTGTTGGATTAAACCCAAAGTAAGCCCTCCATGTGTTGGATTAAACCCAAAGTGAGGGGAGTAGTTGCTTTGGTGACAATGATAACTCTTCTCAAGAATCTAGAATATGGATGGTGTCAAAATATCGGGAATCTCGAATCATCCTTTCTTTCCCTTAATTTTGCTCGTCTACAAAGAATACAACAAGAAGGCAGATGGCTTATCCAATGAGGCACTCTCTATGGCATTTGGCCTCTTACAGTTCATTGAAATATGTGAAGGTGAAATAGTGGGGAACGGATCGATGAAGCTCTTTTAATTTGAGTATTTGACATCTTTGATGTTTATTTTTTCAAGAGTGACATAATTTAGATTTTTTACATCCTTTGGATGTCTGATGCTGATGTTGATCACTTGTTGTATTAGTTTCTTGGCAAGTCCATAAGTGCCTCCGTGGATAAGCCATGACTGGGTTCTTCTTGTATTCCCTTGTAGACATCTTTTGAAGTCAAGATGAAGATGGGATGTATTCCTTGGTATTTTGATCTTGGTGGTGAAGTTGGTTATCTGACCTCTCAATGTAGCTATCTGCAAGAGTCTCTGAACTATATGTCTTTATATGAAGTTTGATAATTCAGTTTTCGCATATTGTAACCTTAAAAACACATTTTATGCATACTATTATATGCCCCTTGCTTACAACCTAAAAGGTGACCAATCCAATGTTGACAGAGAATATTTCATAGCATATCTTCTACATAGCTAAATTATTTAATAGAAGAAGAGTAATTTCATAACTATATTTAATACTAATTGTTGTTACATGAAGTTTGATAAAAAAAAAATTTCAAATTATATAACATTTATAAAACATGTTATGCCTTCTATAGTATATGTGCCTTTTTTACCAAAAGGTGACTAGTCCAATGTTATGTTAACAAAGGATGTGTCATCACATATCTTCTACATCGCTAAAAACTTGTGTAAGAGTAATTCCAACACTGTCTACATCAGTTTGACTAGGTCTACAATGTTGATGATAAAAGGAGTATGCATATTAAGATTCTGATGTGAAATTAAATGCCTCCCTTCCAAAATCTTTCCAATTTCTCTTTGTTACCTGTCATTAGAGCTGCAATACCTATTCACACTAATGTGAGAGATTTAGGTCGCTTAAAGTGTTATGGCTGCGATTTCATTGTGTTGTTGAGCTATGGAAGCTCTACCAACTACGTAATCTTCACCATTTGGATGCAAAATTGATCTCAAAGATCTAGGGAGTGAATTTAAGAGTTGTTGCATTTATGTAGGAAGTTTCCACAATGGTTTACTTGAGCTTTGTGAGCGACTATTGAACAAATTTATCTCTCATTGGACCATTCTTCATTTATTAGGTGAGTTCACTTATTACTAAGTTTTTTTTCTTACCCCAAGGCCAAACACCATGTAGAATAGGGCTTAGGCTTGCAGGTTGGGAATATTAGTCAATTAATATGTTTTTATCATTTCCTAGAGTGGATTGTAATGCTTGGGGCATTTCCATCAAAAAGAACAAGACTAAATTCCAAAAAGAACAAATACCTTTGATCACCTCTATCTTTTTTCATCTCTTGTTTTGATCACCTTTTGATCTTTTGTAGGTACGTTGAAGCTGACTCTTCAGTTTGGGGAGGGCTATTTGAATAATCCACTAACAATACATTTTGCTTCGAGGTGTTTCATCCCGATAGTAAGATTTCTTCATCCTTTTTAGATATTTGAATTGAAAGTGCATACTTTGCTTCCTAGCTCTTGGTTTTATTAATGAACTAATATGCATGTGTAAATTTGAATTACTTTTTGTTTTTCATTTATTTATGGATGCACTCACCTCATTTAGTAGCCTTATTATATCCAAAATTTTGAAAAAAATGTTACAATTTTATTCATTTCTTACCAAACTAAAGGGTACACATGGATGTAAATGCAGATGGATCCAAGTGATGTTGTGGACTTTGGAATTTTTATTGGTGAAGCGAATTATCACGTTGGCACAGTATAGTGTCAAAAAGGTTGTACATATGTTGATATCTGTTTTGAAATTCTGAATGATGAATTCATTCAATATCATTTTGAATTTACTATTGTCTCAACTAGATGTCCTTTAAATGCATTGCAAGAGGAAAGAAGGAAACCGACAACAACAAATGTAGGCACTAAGAGGAAAGTATGCATGATGGTTGCTAATACATTGGAATCAAATGTAATGGAGGGAACGCCAATCTCTAAAAACATTGAAGGGAATGTGGGGGAACCTATGCATAAACAACCAAGAGTTGGTAATGTGTCCGAGTCAGCGGAACAAGTTGTGGTTGATCCTAATGTATTGGCATCTTGGAAACATAAAGTGAATAGTTTAATGGAAGAGTTTGTCAAGGAGAAGCTAACACTAAAGGTATATTTAGAAAATCGAAAACCTAATATAAAGATCCATTGTGAAATCTGTGGCATTGATTATGGAATGGGGGAAGTATCCTTGGCAGCGCGAATAATTCGTAACTTCAAAAACAATCATATGAAAACAGGGTCCCATCAACGCCAAATTTCAATGTTGGGAATTAATGAAATGCGTGAAATTCCTTCAGGTAACAAAGAAAAGCATACAACAGTGGCTAGAGATCAACTTGAGATTGATCAAGCAATCAAACCTCTACATGATTTCAACCAAACGCAAGATCCTAATTTGTTCAAGGTGGTGGAAGCAACACTTACAAACTACGAGGACAAGAAAAAAGTAAGAGTGGAATGTACACGATGCAATAGATGGTTCTCTTTGGTACCGGCAAGTGGTAATATTGTGAGTTCTCTAAATGAACACATGAAATCAAAGAAGCACACTACTAATACTACAGTTAAGGTTTCACATGATACAGTTTTGTTGAGGAGTGGAACAGTTGGAAAAGTCCCAACAAAGTTTATCTAAGTTCTTGATCCCATCACTACCATCACCATTACATGGGGCTTCTACACGTCCACATCCTTCTACTTAAGGTGTGGAAATTACCCAAGTTTTAATTTAATTTGAATTTGAATATGCACATTACTTTATTTATTATTACTTGTTAGTAGCAATTAGTAGATCATTAACCAATGTGTTTTTTATGATCTTGTTCTAGGACAAATACCTCCCTCAATATTATTATGTTGGGGTTATTGGGATCCCTATATTGAGAGAAGAGGGGAGAGATTAGACACAAAGGTTCTAATGGATGACCAATGTGGTGGAAAAATTTGGGCCATAGAGAAACATACCAGGAGAACACTAAATTATCATGGTATTGAATGCAGTATTAATGGTACATACAGACATATTCATTGCAAGAGGGTTTTTGAAACAGGAATACCTTTTGATTCATTGACATGCAATTTTTGTAAGATTATACCTAATTGTGATGACTTTTGAATGTGATTATATCGTGAATCAAGGAGCAACATGAAAATACATGGGAGAGATACAGGGAAAGGGAGAAGGTTGGACCATTTGACCCAAACTGAACTCAAAATTGCTGCAAGAGAAGCAAATGCTACACATAGGTTAATAATGCGATCTCTTTCGTGGGAGAGGACAAAGGTTGCTACACTGTCTATAAGAACAAGGTCTCTAAGGGAAAAGTTGTTCGAGTCTGCAGGAAGGAAGGATGTCTTCAGTTTTTACAAGGATGTGTGTGAGGCTCATAAGCAAGGAAAATTACGAGGTAAAGATGCAGTTTGGGAATTTGTTCAAGATATATTTCAGAACCTAGTTTGTTCAAAGTTGGGTAGAAGGTATAGTGCATCCACTCAATCCATTTATGAGGTGATTAAATTATGGGGAGGTCCTAGATTACATAGCTTTATTAGCTTCAATCTGGATGGCCCTTCGATATCTATGCCTTTAAGGCAAGTTAGAAAATCATTGACATATATCCTAGGGGAGCAAGAGTACATTTTTGAGACAATCGGAAAAGTTTATGCTTCCTATAAATCCAAACATGGTATAGAGGGCCCAATTCCCGTATGCCTTGCTAAAGATGAAACTGTTGTGAAAAAATATGTAAGGTGGGTAGAAAAAAGTGATACATTGGTGGGTTTTTGTAGTAAGAAAGAAGAACATAAGTGCCAATCACATTTCTTGGTGACAGTTGGTGAGGGCACTGCAGGCTATGAGATTATTACAGATGCCTTCAAGAATTGTGTGATTAGCCATTATGCATGTGTTATTATTGCAAACCCTTTACATGAGAAGCTTCCTCATTTGGTTGTGGTTTTTCATCCAAAGTGCAACAAGTTTGATCCAAATTTTGTCCGTTGACAATGGGAAAAAGTAGAATACCTATGGAATATTTTTTAGGACCTATTATTGGTCATTCCTCAGATGGGGATAGTAGGAGAAGAATGCTTATGCTAAAGGATTATTACTCAACGACAAGCATGAGATATCAAATTCCTTGGGAAGGGTGTAGACTAACTGAGTTTAATTATGGCTTTCAAGTAACAGGACTTCATGACCAGGATTACATCCACAATGCAAAAAAGCTAGTGAATCGTTTGTTTAGTGGTCGATGAAGATCTAATTGTTGGAAACGAGTTGATTAGTTTTAACCATGTAAGAATTGTTTATAAAATTTTTAAAGTGGATGACCAAAAGCTTAAAATTGAAGATATAGAGAGGATTGATCGCCAAAACTGGGGTTCAGCACAATGCATTGCTTCAAGGCATGTCCAGAGGTGCTTTAATGAAATGATATGTATAGGTGGTAGGACAGAGAGGACGTTCGATACAAAGACCTATCTAGCGATCGTTGCTGACTATATTGATATTTTTTTGTCTCCCAGTTTAACTCTTTGGGAAAGAGTGTCAAATTCTTCAAGAGTCCATCATTTCTTCACCTTATGGCTATGTTGGGTCAGAGAACAGGAAAATACTAATGTCAACATTAATTTCATTAGTAGAGAGGCATATCAAGAGGTGAAAATTTATTTCCACTTTGGGGTTTTGTTGATAAGATTATTTCGTGATCAATACTCTAACTTACCATGTGCATTGCACCTGATTGGGTCAGATGTATGTGAGAACTTCTTTAGCAAAGTCAGTGGCATGGTTGGAGTAGAGAGGGCATATGATATTGATGACTTACTTCATGGTATTGGAACCCTTAATAGAGTTGTTGAAGAAGAATCGAATTCAAAAGGGCTTCATTTCAATAAATCTCATAAGAAACAAATGAGTATCTAGAACAAATTGCATCAACAAATAGTAGAGGAAGGTGATGTATTGCCACAAAATTATTCAATTTCCACTTATAATAAAATTATAGAAGCTCTCAAGATAGGATTGGAGGATGCACAAGGAGTTTTACAAGGTCTTGGCATGCAACCAAAAAGACACACAGAAGATTCTTGGTGGTTTAAACCATGTATAGAGGATAACAATGTTCCAACATTTGAAGAAGTGGATGAAGTAGTTGATAATTCTCCCCCGGGTCATTCGACATCCATATTCCAATCTTTGTCTTTTATGGTACTCAATGATAGTGAATTGCAAATTATGGAAAGTGAGTGGAGGCACGAGTTGGATGGAATTTTAGATTCTGTTAATGAAAATGTAAACATATCTACCAAACCAGTGGTGGAGCTCGATGGAAAGGACATGTAAAAATCTTGTTTGTTTAGTCAATTGAATGGAAACCCGACATTATCAAAAGATAGATTGACTAAAGTGAGGAATAGAGTATACTTCAGGAGAGATGAGAGGGCCCCCAAAAAGGGTGTTGCAATTGGTTTTGGAATTGGATCAAATTGTGCGGTGTTGTTTGAGAGCGAGTCTATAGCTATAGCTGAATGTACTACAAGAAAAGGTGTATCTCAAAGTACAAAGCACGACATTTCTTCTGGGACTTGGTACATTGGAAGAGTTCAAAGAATAAGAAAGAAGGATGGTAATAGGGTGTTTGATTACCATAATGACATTGATCTTTTGGATAGGCCTGAAGGTGTTGAGCGTCAATGTTGTTGGTACAATAGAATAAAGAAACAACGCATGTACAAGTATGATTCAATAGATCATCTATTCATACAAATTGAATCTGTTATAACAACAACAAACCTATCATACAATATCAAGAAAGACACATACAAGCTAGAAGAAGGTGACCACAAAATTTTTGAGGATTTCATTAAAAATTTAAATAGGGTGAAGTTTTCAAACCATTCTAATTTATATTATATTTTGTACTACTATCTTATAACTTATTTATGAAGTACTATTTTTTGTATTATTTTTGATTCGTTTGTATAAATTTCATACTCATTTTATACTCATTTTATACTCATTTTAATTTATCTTATCTTCAGGTGCGGTGAATGGTTCAGATGCCGAACAGTTGGGATAACTCTATGTGAAGTTATTGATTGTCAAATATTTCTCTATGCGTTCTTGAGGGTTTCTGAACTATTCCCTAGTTCAACAATTATGTTTAATATTACTTTCAAAAGGATGAAACTAGTTTTTGTTTGTCAAATTTTGGTGCCCATGCCCATGTTGCTACTTCAATACTTAAATGGAATATTACTTAATGTGTGTTTCTTGAAATGTGTTTTCTAAATTTTTTCTTAAATGGCATATCATGTTCTTTAATTTTTTCATGTTTGTGTGGAGTGCATATTAACTCATTAGGAAATTGTGATTGTTGTTGATTCAAAAGATGGCTATGGTGTGGAAATCTCTTGTTATAAAACTCATTGTTGTGCACATGTTGTGGTATGGAGTGGTTTTCTATAACCGATGAATCTTATACAATGATGAAAAAAATATATAAAACAATGTACCTTGAGAGCGAGAACATATTATTGGTCTTGTTGGTCATATAAAGGAGTTGCATGTCCACCTTATATGGTTCACCTTGACCTTTTGGGTTTGTTGTTTGTTTTGTTGTGGCCACATGGGTTGACTCATGATCACCTCATGATCCTTTATCTTACTTTGTCCATAGGTGATGTTTATTAATGTTTTGATACTTTACCTTAAGGAGTGTTACTGAACTCTCTCCCTCTGTGTGAACTTTGCGCGATCTTTTTTGATGCTCCATGTGATATCTTGCTGCACCATCCTCGTGACTGGGCTTTCCTTGTTACACCTTCCATGTGGTCACTTTTCCCCAGTGTGACCATGAATCTGTTAGATTTTGGGTCCTCCCCCAGCATGATCATGGCTTGTTTCTTGGGTGCACTGTGTGTTCTTCCACAGTGTAACCGTGAGTCTGTTTCTTCGTGGAATGTGGCTCCTTCATCAACATGACCTTGATTTGTTTCTTTGTACTTTCTTAGTGGCCCGTGGGTCCTTCAACAAGGCTGAAAAACCTGTTCCTTAGTGATACCTTGAGAGGTCCTTCTCCAGCATGACTATGATCTGTTTTATTGGGTGGAATTTGGGTCATTCATCAGCATTGAAAGTGATTTATTTCTCGGTGGATTGTGGGTGCTTCACCAGCATGACTATGATCTGTTTTCTTGAGTGGACTGTGGTTCCTTCCCCAACGTGAACGTGATATATTTTCTTGGTGGACTATGTGTCCTTCTCTAGCATGACCATGATATATTTTCTAGGGTGGACTATGGGTCCTTCCCTAGCGTGACCATGAGGTGACCATGAGCCTGTTTTCTTGTGTGGACTATGGGGCATTCCCCAGTGTGACATTGAGTTTCACTTTGTGGGTGGATTGTGTTTTTTCAAGCATGACTATGCAAAGTATGCTTGTGTGTCTCTGCAGTATGTGACTGCATCCTTACCCAGCATGACAGTGTTGACAAATTGACTGTACTGGGTATGAATGTGCTTGTTGACTAGGAAGTTTGGGTCAGTATCTTGTCCATATGCTTATTATTTAACCCTCTATGGATCTTTCGCAAGGTACATAAATTGTTTGACTATATGGACTTGTCCCTTCGGTGACAAGATCAAATCTAAAAAATCTGAGTATATGCTTGATTCAAATATTAGTTATGATTGTTTACTGTTGATATCTACTGTACATTACCTTATCATGTTGTTATTGTACATGGAATTTGATGATTCTTGAGGACCAACTTTAATGCAGTGAATAATGGAGCGTTAAGTTTAAAGAGATGAAAATTATGTTTGTTTGGTTCTATTGAAAAGTATTGGTTTTCTTGAAAAGTATAGGAAGCTTACTTTATAATTCTCTTTTCCTTTTACTTTATAATTTTCTTGAAAAGTATAGGAAGCTTACTTTATAATTCTCTTTTCCTTTTACTTTATAATTTTCTTGAAAAGTACTTGCAGGTCTCAAGGAGAACAATGAGGTTATTTAATGATGGATATGACCCATGTATTAAAGTATATGCAAATGGATATTTAAACATGATGATGTTCAAGAATCTCTTCATGCAAATGTTACAAGGATTCCTTTCAAATGGGAAATCTGCAAGTGGGTATCTGTATTCTAATCTCTAATAAGGTCATGTTATTTGTGATTCTAGATCATTTTAGATTTGGATATATTAGGATACAAAATGTTTGAGGGGAAAATCTCTTCACTCTTTATACTGTCTGGGTAGCAGAGCTTGGTCATGTGATGTGGTCAGGGAAGGGTAGCTCATTTTCCAAATCCTCTTATTGTGAGGGACTTTGACCCAAATTCATGTACATGGGAATATGGCATGAATATATTTGACTTGCAAGAATTGAAAAAGTAGGACATGACAAGGATCTATCATAAATGGAAAAACCTGGTAAGTATACATTGACATTTTGCTTTTGTTATCTTGGTGCTTTATTTGTGGTTTCTATAATGAAGTGAAATTAGCATTTGGTTTTGTCTAAAAATGACTGTGATGCTTTTTACCTTAGAACAAGGACAGACAGCTGTGGAAACTGGGCAGCCTGCCACTTGGGCTGATCACCTTTTACAACCTTAATTATGCACTAGGAGAATCCCTAATATTTAATGCCCTGGTGACATTCAACTTGAGAAAAGGAAACAATTGCATAAATAGAACTTTGTTTTCTTTTCCAACACCATAAAGGAATTTCCTAGATTGATCTGCATTCCATTAGCCAGACAATATAGGTCTAGTACTTCTCTTAAATGTTTAGCATCTTTGTGAAAACCATCACAAAACAGAAGAATATCATCCATAAACAAAAGATGAGACAAAAGTAATTTGGTTCCCACCTTTATACCTCTAAAAGCCCCCAATTTTTTGGCCTCTAAAAGAGATTTGTTAAGCCCTTCTGCTACCTCAATTGAATGACAAGCTTCCTAAGCCACCCCTACAACCTTATGAATATACCATTCAGTGAACTATTTAAACTATTCTTGGAGAATGGACCTAGATGGCAGAGCCTTTATCTATTTAGCAATTACTTTTGAACTAATCTTATAGATACATTTACACAATGAAATTGGCTTGAATTCTTCAGAACTAATAGGATTATCAAACTTAGGGACGAGGGATATGGAAGCGGACATGAAAGCTATCAACATCTTACAAGAAACCCCAGATTCCTTGAGAACCATTAAGAGATTTTCCTACCAACACCTCATAAAATCTTAGAAAAACTCTATTGGCCATCCATCTAGGCTGGGGTTTTTGTCTTTTTTAAAGAATGTAAAATCTCTTGAAGCCCATATTTTGTTACCTTTTGCAGCAAAGTTACAATGTCCTCCTCAGAGACAAAGCTAGGGAACAGAGTTTCCATTTTACAACTTCTTCTATTGTAGCTTTATTATGTTCCTTATAGAGACCATTGAAATGGGAAACCCCAACCCTGGATAGGTCCTCAAAAGTGATTCATTCTTGAGAGTAGAGAAGGAATTTTAATATCTAGATTTGGCAGGAGGAAGAGTACAACGACCAAAAAAAAGTTGCAGGAGGCTGTTCCAACTTGGTGGAGGTTTCAAACTTGTAGGGACAGTCGTATAGGGCTAGTCATACAACAAGACTTAGGCCATTTTCTGTAGGCCGTACAAGGTAGTAGCAGGTGCAGAGGTTCTTTTTGGGGCAGATTTGTAGCAAGAATATTTTCTCAAGGGGACAAATTTCGCTATAGATTGTTTTTTCTTCATTGGGCCATTTTCCCAGTAAGGGAGCCCTTACATGCTTGTATATTATTTTAATAAAAAACATATTTGAAGGGCATAAATTTTTTGTATGTGTTCTTGAGAAGGCATGTTTTTCATTTTGGTTCCACTGTTTATATCTCTTAACAAATTCTAGTCAGTTTAAATTATTTAATTAGTTGTGATTTAATTCTTGAAGGAAATCACTAGGAAATAATTATCTAGGTGGATAGTATTAGAAAAATTAACACTTAGCAATCCCATTGATCTGTTTGTGGTCACTTGTGGGACAGGGAAAAATTTATGGTGTCATTGATGTCAACCTCATAACGGAATATTGTTTGACATAGTGTCATTGATGTCAACCTTGTAATGGAAGATTGTTTGACATAGTGTCATTAATGACAAGTTGTTTGTGTAGTATGACAACAATATTATGATCAAGGTGTGATGGTTAATCAATATGGACAGTCATTGTGAAGAGTTTGATAGGTTCATGTTGTCTTGTGGCAGTTTGAAAGGTGTTTGATTATTGAGTGCATGTTTAAGATTGAAGCAGAGCAGTTATGGTACCCCTATTCAGCTTCGATACTCATCCTCATACATTAAATAGTTGTGCGCCTCTTACTGGAAATCAAGCATGTTGGCTTTGTGTGCCCATGGATCAACATGGATCTCATCCATTGGATCATCTCCAAGTGTCATCGCTCAAGTGCTAGCCTCTAGTCAAAGTTTGGTCAAAGTGCTAAGTTTATGGATTATAGGAAAGGTGTTTGAGCGATCTTGGCCCACATTGAAACTAACAGGTCCACCCACAAACTATATTGGTTCTTGGCAAGGTCTAGGCCTTGGTTACAATCCTAGTGTTAGTCGGACAGATATTGCAAAGGCTCCACTGAGTAGCATATTTTGGTAGTTAGAGTGAGTCTTGTACACACTATGCGATTAGCAAAATTTTGAGTTCCTGTAGTTATGTATCTTTGGTTTCAGTAGTACCAAATCTCGTTTCCTATAGTCATTTCATTCTCTTCCAGTAATGAATCAATATTATAATCTTGAAATTAATTAGACAATCATTGCTTCTTGACAATCTTGTTTAATTTCTTTCCATGTATGAATGGTTTTACCTCCAAGTCCCATAAGCGATCTCAATGTTGTTGCTTGCATTCTTCAATGTGGCAAGAAGAAATAGGGTTGTTCAAATCCAAACAGATCTACTAGGACAAGTTTGCAGTCATATTTAGTGCTCTTCCTACCCATATTTACTGCTGAAAACATCCCTGTTTTGCTGCCAATCTGCTACCAGTCTACAGGCCTCCAGAAATGTAAGAAGTCATGTTGTATATGGGTATTTGTAGGCTTTGATTCTTCTATAAATCCAAGGAATAGAACACTTACAAACATGTTTGAAAAGGCATCGTCATTCTGCTCTGTCACTACTATTTTGTCCAAAATTTTATGGAACAAAACCTAAAAAAATCCTTGTAGCTGCTGCCCTTAATGTCCTCTCTATAATGTGCCACATTTAGTATTTCCTACCCAGACTGATATCTTCAAACTGACAGTCAACTCTATTCTGCTAGTATGAGTGATGAATTAGGGTTCTAGAATACATACTTAAATTAAATCCTAAACTCTAGAAAGAGGATTACAATGGCATCATATCCACATAAGTTATCCAAATTCTCATGGACAAGGGTGGCATCCAAATCATCCCTCAAACACCAATACATCATAAGCAATCCAAATCATCCCCCAAACACCAATACACCGTGAAAACCAGCCATGCCTTTCAATAATTTTGAGTGTATGTTATCCAAAATACCATATCATCTCAAAAGGTTAGGGTAATCTATCAATTTCGCATAAGCAAATATGTACAAGAAGAAAGTAATCAAGATATAACTTCAAGACAATCATCCAGATGAAAATATATTGATATTGAAGCATTAAGCAAAAACAACAATCCATGGCTACTAGTGTGAATATCTATCAATGCTAGAACATCATCAATCACTAGGGCACCATCACAAAGATGCAAGGATCCAACATCAAAGAACATAGGCCACCCAAATCTCCATCAACATGTCACTCCTTGTTGAAGCATGTGAAAAAATTCACGTGTGGGCACCCATGCAAAATGGGGGGTAACACCTGGCATGGAGCAGGAGATTCTCAGTAACCTTGGTGCTTGCTTAGTATGTATTCTATAGGTGACAAGTGGTTTCTGTTAAAAACCTTTTGCGTCTGTACTTGAAGCTATATGACTCAAATTCCAATGTATTTGATTCTCTTGTGACTTTTTAGTTCTTTTCTTAATATTTTAGCACTTGAGGAAAAATATCAAATTTGTTTGATGATAAAACCTTTTTATCAATTGGAGAAAGGAAGTATGCATCTAATGTAAGGTTCCAATCCTAAGTAGTCTCTGCCTCATTTTTATGTACATGACCAACTTTAAACTTTACTAACTTGTCTCCATTGAGTAGCCTGTTTTTTATCTGCTTATCAAAAATAGCCAATGCATCTCCTCTATCTTTTCTGTTCTTGCCTTAGTCTATTAGCACTTGATGAAAATATCCCTAATCCTTGTAATGATGAACCTTTCTAGTAATTAACAAAAGGGGCATGTAGATGTGTGGTCTAGTGGCAAGCAACAAGGTAATCGGGCTTGTATTAACATGGAGACCTGGGTTCAGAGCCCCCCAAGTGGGCTTTGATTAGGCCAAGTGCAAGTCTTGGGTGACTTTGAGTGCAAGTGCAAGTCCTGGGTGTGTGCTTGAAGCTATATGACCCAAATTCCAATGTATTTGATTCTCCTGTGACGTTTCTGTTCTCTCCTTCCCAACATCACAGGGAAGTGTCAACTTGGTAGTCTGTATTCACGGCAATCTCCCAAATTGGCATTTAGTTTTTATGTTAATATGGTAGCATGATGAAGATAAGATTTGGCATGGGATTTGAGTGATGGAATAATTTTGATATTTGTTTTTTACGTCATTGGGATTCTTCCTCATCTAGGCCCAACAGCACAGGGAAGCTCCATTTTAGTGATTTTGTCTTCATAAACAAGAAGAATTGCCTATTTGTTCTGTAGTTAAATTTCTCAAATCTTATCTGTAAAATCTCATTGTTTTGGCTATACAAATCTTGAAGATCCATTGTAGTTGCCAAAAATAATAAGCCCACTAAAGGCACAAAATAGAGGGTAAATTGGGATTTGTCATAGAGTGCGGACTTAATTATTTAAATGTTTATATGTATTACAATAAATGATTAGAAGATCATATACAAATTGGCATTTAGTTCTTTTATGTTGATATAGACTTGTGATAATGATAAAAATTAGTGTGGGCTTATGGGTGATAGAATTATTTTTTCCTGTTATGGTATGGTCTTTAGTGATGGAATATTGGTTTTGTTACTCAAGGTTTTAGAGTTCCAACTAGGGGCATTGAGTGAACTTAGTGAAGAGTTTGGTGTTGAGTCCCTGGTGGTCCAGTGTGAGCAGATGAAGGATGCACTCAAGGACATGCCTCTGAGGAAGGATCATAAATTGGAATTACTCCATTCCAGTCCTGAAACCTTTTTACGAAATTGCCCAAATTTCTCATTTGACTTGCCAATTGATGTGCAAAAGCTGAAAAATTTGCTTGAAGCTGGAAAATACAGTGATGTTGATGTTTACATCGAGGGGCATGGTCTAGTTGTCCAAGGACACAAAATTGTTTTGAGTGTCTAGAGTGCTCCTTTTTCCAAGGTTATATTCTCAACTTGCTTGCATTAGATCCTATTTTAATTTTCCATTAGTATATTATACATGTGATATTTGCTCGATTGCAGTCCTTTATGGAGGTACCAAAGTTTTGGAACCTATGGGTTTGCATTTAAATCTATCATCTTTTTTTAATGATATATGTGTTTGCAAATAATTTATTTTCATATCCAGTTTGGATATTAAACTCTATACATGTACTGTACCTGTGATACTTGTTAGACTAAAATTTCCATTTTATTCAGAGATTATTAAATGGGACTAATAAAGTAAGTTGTATTACTTGGCAGATGTTTACAAATATGATGAGTGAAAGTAATATCTCAGAAGTCTGATTGAGGGATGATTCCCCTGAAGCATTTTTAGCTATGGTGCACTTCATGTATAGTGGGATGTTGGATATGGATGAAAGACAGGACTTGGGTTCTTTGTTGCTTCCTCTTATTCTACTAGCAGATCAGTTTGGAATTCACCTTCTTCAAAAAGAATGTTGTAAATTCTTATTTGCGTGCATCTCAAAAGTGTTATACTTTTCCAACCTCTAAATTATTTTTCATGTCATAGGAGGGGTAGTTTAATTGTGTAAAAGCAGGAGCGCTATGATTGTTGCTTTTGAATATTGCATCATAAAAAATCTCACTTGAACTTTGAGGTAGTGAAAAGGTTGCAACTTGCAAGCATTGATGAAATCTTCTATAGCGAAAACTTGACACAGAGGATGAGGATTTTACAAGGCATACCTACCTTGAGCTTCCAAGGGTTACCTAGTGGTTGGGAATCACGAACATCAAAAGAAGAAAAAAAAGAGTTTTCCTACTTAGGTAGTTACAATTTGGACTTAGTAATTAACGTAAGTTGCTCTATACATATATACAGTGTTGGTGTGGCGCTTACTAGAAGTAGCTTCTTCATCAACCATTGTTTGCATAATACAAAACTGAGATCATAGATTGTGGGCACATTCGGAAACCATTCAGATGAGCTGTTGCAATTTCATTTTGGATTTGAAGCTGACCTTTCAAGTTTTGTGCTTTGCAGGATTCAGTATGTCCAATCCTACAGGTGGTCACCTCAATGCCTTCATGCGGGCCACTTGAAGAAGTCTGCACAGAAACTTTTTCTAAACATTTTGACTACTGTACTTTTTCCAATGCAGAATTCAAAATGTTAGAGAGGGCCTCATTTATGAAAATACTTAAGGTAGGCTGTTGTTTCCAGCTTATGGAAATGCCCTAGAGTGTTATCCTATTGCAGGATAGTATTTATGACAATTCCTCTTTGCATGCTCAATATCCACCTTAATTTTGTAGCAGGCGTCCATGAATACAACAAGTTAACTTGTCTTCCTTTGATAGTTTGGAATGTGGAGACATGGATAAATGTATTAAACATTTTGAGTTGTGATTATTATGGATTTTGCAGCACCCTGATTTGGTAGTGACTTCTAAGGAGAGGGTTCTGGATGCTATTCTAACTTGGGGAACACAAGGAGATGGCCTTCATGGTTGGGAAGGAGCAAATCAGAAGCTAGAGGAATGCAGTCCTGCCACACTCTTTGTAGAAAGACAAGAACCAATGAATTAATTGCTTGCTCTTGTTCATTTTCCTCTAATGTTGCTTTCTTTACTTCAAAATCTATAACATACAAGCTATCAATGTTCATAAAAAATTCATTTCAAACTGTTTTTTCTTTAGCAATCCTGATATAGACGCTGTGTAATTTTATCGAACTATTAGCATGCACTGGCAGTTTACACTTTTCAACTGTGTTGTAGCTAGAGCAGAGCAACCTAAGGAAGCAAATTCTAGTCTTTCATGAGCTGGTTAGTGTGAACACATTATTGATGTAACTTGCGTTTTGATGTAAATCTTGCTTCATGCAATGAAAAATAGAAGTGATGGGCAATTTGCCACGTAAATAGATAATGGAGGTGCTTCAGTACCTAGGGACAGATTCAAGCAATGCAACAAAGGAACATAAGTAAGTCATTATATTAAAATTTATGTTATTTTCTGAACCTGTATTTCAATACAAGACTCAAGTGGCCTTTTATTTTTCTAATTAATAATACTTAATATCAAAATATATGGCTACAGGCACCTTTCAAAATTATTTGACATAAATAATCAAGAACATCTAAGTAATTGTATGAGGTTTCAACCAAGACCATCGAGCTTTAAGCGACTCTTATAAATATGTGATGGTGATCATAATGGAGTAATTAATTATGGTGACACTTCATATGGAAAACACCCATGGATGAATCCTGTGGTAGCAAATGTATTATGTGGAAGTCTCTCAGATATGTTTATTCATGCTATAAGGTTGACGTGTATGAGACAGTTTAATTGATCCGACGATAGCAACATGAAATTTTTACACTATTATATGATAGTATTGTTTATTATATAGCTGTGTGAAAGATGGGTGTTCATTTTTTACAGGATGTGGAATATAGAGAAAACAAGATTCATATAGGTTGGCTTGACAGTTAGATTGCAATGCATGTTAAAGCAGAGAGGCCACCTTGGTATCTTTCAGTGGTTGGAGGAGCACTCTATGTAAGCCTTTGAATCAGTTCAAGTTTTGTAAAACCTTGAGGGACTAGTATGTCCTGTTATTTCCTTTGTTTATCATTTACCCGATATTGAGCTCTAACATGCTCATTTTATATCAGAGAGCATCAGCGATGAGTGCCACAATCGTTTTTTAATATTTTGGGTATCTTGAGAAAGGACAAATCCCTCCCAAGGTAGGCTGTGTAAAGCTTGTACCTTTATGGAAGGAAATTATTACATTTACAGTATAGCTTGTACCTTTATGGAGGGAAATTTGTCAGAGACGTGTCTTATGTGACATTGTGACCCTTTTAATCTTTTAAATTTGTATTAATATATGTTTTTGAAATGCAGAATATCTCTTTGGTAAATTCTGTAGTGTCTCTCAACATTGAAGGGATAAAAAATATGGTATGCATTCCTTTAAAAGTTGACAGTCAGTTCTATCTATTTTTCTAATTAGTTTATTATTTCAAAGTGGAATGACAGATATTATTTCACAGTGGAATAACATAAGCTCTATTTGTATATGGAATTTCATCTTTATTTGTAGATTGACATGGTAAAGGGAGGACCAGGCAGTTATAGACTAAGGATTAACCAATCAGAAGTTGAAGCTGAAATACACACACTACATGATGGAGGGCTACTAATGCAGGTGCCTCTCTCTATTTCCTTATGTTTTACATTCATACCCTTTGCATTGTATGTTACAAAATAACCTTGGGATATTTGTCCTAAGATGGATTTTTTTTTTTTTCCCATTTAATTTTGTTGAATTGAATGGGAAAAACAAAATTGAGCCTTTAAAACATTTGAAACACATAGCAACTGGCCTTATGTAGATATGATAGTTGATATGATAATTTCTCTCAAGTGAAAGGTTTGATTTTTTGTTGTTGTTCTCTGACAGTTATTTGAATATTTATTTGCTGCTATCATTTGACTTCCCTTCTTGCTATGGTAAAATTTCATGGTGCATTACAGTAGCTTCATTTTGAAATTATTTCAATCTTCTTTCATAATGTTTCTTTTATGATCAGTCTTAGCCAAGGTCAAGGATATTATAGACTTTATCATAATAGGTAAATATTTTTATGTTTGAGGGTGGTTTGAGGCATACATGAACACCTGCAAATACTTGTAAGATGGCATAAAATATAATTAAATTAACAGAGTAATAAAATAGTGAAATATAGTGATAAGAAATGGAGGTGATAATTATTGTAGTAATTAGCTATACAGTTCTTTGTGGCAAGAAAATTTGTAATGAATAGGATGTTTTTCTTCTAAATATTTGAAAGTGATTATGAATTTCATAACATGCAAACACCCATGTGTGCAAGAAAGTCCAGAATGATAAGAAAAGACACAATTGGAGAAGTGGTAGATAGGGGCAAGTCGAAAGTTCGCGATCATCAAGGTTTGCTATAATGAAACATGGTTTTATTAAAATTTCCTTGTTTTCCTACCAACTTGTTAACATTTGGATCATGGGTTGCAATGTTATATTTGCAGATGGCACTATTGCAGGCTTCTTTGAAATGTTGGATGATTATCTTGAGAGAGCAGAAATTCTTGGAGAAGATGAAGGTGAAGAGGAGGGTGCATGGCTTCCTCTTTCTGAAATAAAACTTCTTGCAAATAAAATCACATCTGCACATTCAAGGAATTCTTTACATCTGGCCCCAGTGGAAACTATTGTAAGACTGTTAAGTTTACTTGATTGTCATGTATGGCATGGGCATGACATGACAGTGGATGAAGAAGATTATGTGAGTCTAGATAATAATATGTTCAGTTGAATTTTATTTTCAAATTAACAGCATGGCTCAGAGTGTGTGTGTGTGTGGCGGGGTGTCCTCTTAAAAACTTTATTTAAGTTCTTCAAGAAAGTCCTTATGTCCTACAAATGTTATGTTCTTCATTTTAGGCATTGTTAGCTAAACACGCTTTTTGACATCTGTTACACAAACTAGATTACCAAGGAGCTCAGGCATGGTAGTACTGGGTGATAGAAATAAGCCTTCTAGGTAATCGTTAGGATTTAGGGTGACTGGAAGCAAAACTGCAAGGTTTCAGGTGACAGGGTAGGATATTCTTTAGGCTGTTCCATAATGCTTGAGGTATGTGATCTCCGTACTCTGTTGAATAAAGAAATGAATTAAAGTTTAGGCTTGGATTGTTGAGAATCCATTTTCTTAAGAATTTCACTGTACTACTTTTTCATGTAGATGTTCACACAACTAATATAAGACTTACACTTGTCTAAGCTTGTTTTTTTTTTCTAAATGCAACTTAGAAAGGATTGATCGCAATCCATTAATATTATGGTCAAAGAAAAATACTAAATAGTAAGTTTTTGTTGTAGAATATGTAAGGAACTCAAAATTTCTACTAACATACTATCATGCAGGATAATAATGAACACCCTATGGAAAAGGCCGTAGTGGATTATACCCGAAAACTAAGAGGCAAATATGGGTCATTTACTCATAGTCTTCATGGTCCATGCATGTCCACTCGAAGTGCATCATCATAAATGAGGAGGATTATTATTTTCTTCTCTTGTTCTCCTTGTTTCCATCAGTATCATGTGCTAGGTATTTCAACAAGGGATGGATAGTCTCTTGATAAGGTCTCATATCCCATATATCAAGGAGAAGAGTGCATATCTTTGTGTGGGGGGTTGTAAAGTTCATTTTATTGAACATAGAAAAGAAATACCATAGAGGGAGTAGCCTTAGTTCATTGTTAAGGAACCCTACACACTTATGAATAATTATTTTGCATGGTGAGGGAAAAGAATGAATGTCGAGTATCATGTCAATATACTAGGTAGAAATCTAAAGGGGTATAAAAAAAGTAAATGAAAAAATTGATACATGCAATATACAATGAAAAAAGGGTTTTTTTTTTTAATTGGGAAGGCATATTGGGAGGGGGTTAAAAAAAATGATTTTGGGAGATATTTTCCAATATTTTTTGAAAATAGGGGTATTATTTCATATGCCACAAATGAACATGCTATGGCATGGTTTCACTAAGTGAAGACCCCGTGTAATGCATTTACTTGTTTTTTCTTCAAGGTATGTACCATTACCCTCAAGTATCATTCTTATAGTCTAAATTATGTTTTATTAAATTTTATTATCATATAATTCTATGTTTGATTTTAATTATATTTGGGTGTCCATATTCGTGTGCACACTCGAATATGTTTTTAGTTAAAGTTTTGAGAAACTTGATTAAGATGCTAGCTCGATCGAGGTTTTCTCTAACTCGTTCGATCAATGGTTTTAGAGACCTTGATCGAAATCATAGCTTGATCTTGACATTAAATTTTCATACGCATTATGTAAATTTTCATCTAATGAATTTTTCCAAAAGATGCTTGGACAACTTGTATTTTGATTCCCCATTTGAATTTATGTCATTGAACATTTTCAATTCTTTTCAAAATGAGAATTAGTATCATGTTTAGTTTCCATACTTTTTGTTTTTCAAATCCCACAGTCACCATAACACATTTTATTTTATTTATTTTCCTCCACGGTTAACATCATGAAACACAAAAACAATTAGTCATGTGTTATTGATGTAAATTCTAACGTCATTCAATAATTTATTAGCAAGATTAATTGCAAATGTCTGACACAATAACAATTTTGAAAAGTAAACAATGGACATTGATATAACCCTAGGAAATGAGGTCATACTTTTTTTTGATGCTCACATTTTCATCTCTCTAAAGGTACTGAAAATAGTTTGCTCCCTTGTATATAATTTTTAAATTTTAAAAAACTACAATTATGTGATATGACTCTCAACTTAAAACTATTTTTTATCTTAATCGTCTTGTTCTATTCTGCTCTAGGCTCTAGGATTTAAATATCTGACCCAAGGATATATAATTTAGGCATCGTAGCATAGTCCTGAGAATCTAGGTTGAATGGATACCACTTGCCTAAGTTCAACTCATCAACTGAATGGCATGCATCATTGCTCTCCTTGGTTCAATGCAAAAAGAATACTATGGCAATGATGCATGTAATTTAGTTGATGAGCTAAACTTAACCAAGGTGTGTCCACTTCACCTGGATTCTCAATACTATGATTTGATACCTACGGTATAGATCATTGGGCCAGATTTTTAACGCTCAGAGCCCAAGGCAGAATAGATCTCGACGATTAAGATAAAACTTAGTGTTTTCAAAGTCATATCACTTAATTGTAGTTTTTTAAAATTAAAAATTATATATGAAGGAACAAAGTATTGTTCCTATTTAAAACCTTTCACTACATTTCTGTATTTCTAATTTTGATCTTCAATTCTCACCCCCCCACTACTGCTCCATTCCAGCCCTATTTTGTGTTTTGAAGTAGTTTAATGAACATTAAAAAGCTTTTAACAATCCATTTCTCAAACCCTTGGCCCCATGGCAGTTTGTACCAAGGACTTTTGGTTTCCAAGTAAAATGACGAAAGGTCTATTAGTAGAATAAATTGGCAATGTCATGATTGTTTTTTTGTTTACATTTATAAGATATTTATTATTTGAAGAGTTGGTCGAATCAAATGATGTTAAAATTCCTTATGTCCATTTTCTTATTTGGATCCTAGAAGCTCATTTCTAAAATGTCCTACATCGGCATAATCGATCAAGGGATGGAAAAATAGAGAACTATCCCTCTTACAAGAAAATCAAATTTTCTTTGTATGTTCTAGGGGTGTAAATGCTGCCATTCATGGCACACAACTAAGCGGAGTTCATGTCAATAGCTTCATCACCGAATCCTCTATCCATTGAGGTATCATGCTTGCGTTTTGGCATTGATATGGGTTTTTTTTGTAATTACTTCTAAAACTTACACTTAGGAAACCTGGCAACAACTTCAAAACATCTCAAAGAAAAATTCGCAGGGTAAAAAATACACATTAAAAAATTTCTGAAAAATACACAGCCCACACATCGACGCGTCATCTTCAAAGGGTATCTTTGGTTTTTTCAATTTTTGAAAATAGTGAAAAAAAATCTGTGATGGACACACATGTGTATAAAATGATGTTGAAATCAGATGTCGTCACTTTCGAAAAATAATAAATAATTGTATATTGTGAAATAAATTAACAAAAAATTATGGAGACCACAATGCATTTTGTGTGGATCATGCTCGTATATATATATTTTTAAATTATTAAGGTAAGATTGAATTATTGGGGATGGACATGAGCCACTTATTAACTTCTTCAAAATTTAAAGGTCACACAGTTCATTAAATGCAAAATTTCACACATTAAATGACATCGAAATATTGTTTAAAAAATATCATTGGGAAGGAAACATAGTATTCTACAATTTTTTTTTTGACTACAAGTCCAAATTCACATGGCATATATGCGTTTCGAAGGCTTCTATCTAGCACATGAGTAAAAAATCAGGTTTTCATCGCCAAATTTGGCCAAAAAGTGTTACCCATCTTCATGGAATCACCCTATTTTTTTTTAAATCCAGCATATTGCTGTCAACCTCGGCTCATAACTTAATTTACTATGCTCACTAGGGTTTGAACCTGAATCTTTAGCATGGGGACACCCTGTCTCGACGCAACCTTTAAACTAGATCCTAATGGACAATTTTCACTATTTTTATCCCCTTCAGTCTTGTTTCCTTCTGCTTGTATTTCTCTTGCAATCTTGCCTAAAATTTGAATTGTTTGAGCTCGTAGATTTAAACTAAAATTATCTAGCAAGCTCATATTGCATGCTATATAGTATAAACCAATTGGAAATCAGTTTAACAAACTGGATTTCAATTAGTGGTGAAAACTCTCCATTTGGTCCATGATCAGTGATCATGTTTCATTCTAAGTTAGTGTCATCCGCATTCCATTTTTTATTGAATCTTTTAATGAAGTAAAATTGAGCAAACATCCTTGACGTCACTTGATCTCATGATAGATAATGTACCATAGATTTTTACACTCGATAATATGTTTGGATTTTGTATCACATATAGAGTTTTGTAGACTGATACATTAAATGAAGTTAGTAAATATAGTTGTTTGTTCAATATAGGAAGTTAGTGAATTTCAATTAAATGACGATTAAATGACAACTTGAAAAATCCACAACTCCTTCACAATTTTTGTATGTGAACTTTTCAAATGCGATGAAGGCTCCAAAAGATCAATTTCCACTTAATCATGGAAACTTCACGTACGATATGATGTGGATAAATTCTAAATATGAATAAATTCTAAGTAAAGAGTATTTCTACGTGTGCCCTATTTTCTAATGGAAAATTTTGTTTTTAAGGGAAAATATACATTTGAATCTTTTTAATTGCTTTTTATAATTAAATGCTTTAAACACCAATTTATAATCTAACCTTAATTATGAAAAGCATCTGTATTGAAGATGTGATCTAACCATAATTATGAAAGGAATTCGTATTGGATTTGATCTAACGATAACAATTGAAGGAATTCGTATTTTCAACCGACGGTGTTCATGTTCATTACAAATACGTTCCAATGTAATAGACATAAATATTTGTTATTTAATTTTCAATATAATAGACATAAATATTTTAACTTTTTATAAAATAAATTGAGGTCTAGGCTAATGGATACACGAATATTGAGAAACCATTATCATAAAACATTAGAAAAAACAAAGTAATACATGTGAAGTGGCATGAACAACCCAAGGAAAGCCAAAAATTTCGATTTCTTTCGATAGAGGAGAGCATAGTTGTATGGAAAGAATCATCTACTATAGAATGCAAGTGAGTCATAATAGATATTAAACCCTAATAAATAGTATATAAAATAGTAAAAATCTATATTTCAAAATGGAAGTGAATCATAATATATTTTAAACATTAAGAAATAGTCTATAAAGTACTAAAAATCTATATTTTGAAGAATAAAGCAACTAAAAAATAAGCATAGGCATATAAACCAGAGAATAGTTTACACATGATAGGAGAGAATAATTTACACATGATACAGTATAAAAACATGTAAAACATGTCCATTTATTAAGATACAAATATTATGTGAAGTAGATTTTTCAATAGATTTAATATTGACTTCTTCTTCATAACAAAAAAGAGTTGGTCATCATCACTGGTGCTATCGCAATTCTACTCATCACAGAACGTTCTACAGAGACAACCCTTTTTCATGCTGGTTGTAGGCCTAGCATCCATATAGGTCTTTATCTTCTTCAACACTTATATCTGACCATATGTTAGAAAGTCCCGCCTAGCAGTTACATCTGGCCATGGGAAGAACACATCCACCACCATGTCAGAAAGGCATGCCCAGCACTCACATCTAACCATTGGAAGAACACATCCAAGAACCATGTCAGAAAGGCCTAGCACTTACATTCACCAGCATGATAGGACACACCTACTATCATCTATGAAAAGGCCCAACACTTACAACCATTAGCATGATACGACACACCTACTGTCATCTATGGAAGGGCCCAACACTTACAACTAGTGGCATGGTAGGACACAACTACTACCATCCATGGAAGGGTTGTACACTTACATTTGACCATGCAAGGAACCAATCAAGCATACATCCTAGAAGGGCTCTCAGCTCTAGGTTGAGTATTCATAGTAACTGACTAGGTGCCTTCATTCTGCCAAAGAATAGCCTCTCAGGACTAAGCTTAGTATTGTTGTTAATTGACCAGGTGCCTCCATTGTCATAGAGAATGTCCTCTCAGCACTAAGCTGAGTATTCCTAGTAACTAACTAGGTGCCTCCATTCTCCTATAGAATAGCCTCTCAACACTAAGCTGAGTATTCCTGGTAACTGACCAGGTGCCTCCATTATCATAGAGGATGGCCTCTCAGTATTAAGCTGAGTATTCCTGGTAACTGACCAGGTGCCTCCATTCTCCCAGAGAATGGCCTTCAACACTTATATCTTATCATGTGGGAACACATCCCTTAATCACATCAGAATGGCTCTGCACTGATCATGTGGTAACATAAACCACAATAACATCAGAGCATATTTGCACTTACATCTAACCATGTGAAGCTTAGCCTTCCACCATGTCAGAAGGGCCCACGGACTCATCACTTCCCCTTGTAAGGAACCTCGATCTAGAGAACACCAAGCTTCTCCCTGAAGTACTCAAACTTCACTATGGCCATTTCTAGCATAGAATCACATTAGGGTTGATTACGCCCAAGGATAACCTCCAAGCTTTGCCATGACAGATTACATCCGAGGACAACCTACAGAACCGATTACATCTGAGCAACCTACGAGCTTTGCCAGGATTTATTCTCAGACAACCTGTCTCACTGCCTATGCTAGAACTCCCTCTTTTGAGAGATCTCAATATTGATCATAGTTCCTTTCTGCATCATACAAAAATACAAGTCATATAAACCAAATCAAATAGTAGTTTTCAAAACAAACATACTACCTCCCAAATGGCAAGTGGCAACATCTTTTTCGTCGGTTGTACTCACTGCCATGAAGGACTGCTTCCTGCTACACCAAGAAGTGCTCTTCCTATAAATGGCACTACCTAGCCAATCCGAATCCACATAACCCTTCATGTTAATGTTCTGATTCACCTCATACTTGAGCCCACACACAACTGTACCCTTCAGGCACCTTACTGCATGCTTTGCAACCATCAGGTGAACACGTCTCAATGTGTTCACAACAAAGAAAATATCTGGTCTTCTATTCATCGGGTACATCAAGGAACAAATCATTTGATGATACATCGTGGCATCAACCGACTGTCTTGAAGCAACACAATAGCTTCAGGTTCGATGCCATAGCTGTGGTCATGCAGTCCATCATCCTGAACCTATTTAGGATCTCTACTGCATACTTCCCTTGTCCACACCTCCATGCCTAGAACATAGTGCATCATACCCAAGTCCCACATCTCGAACTCGACAACAAGTCTTCTTCTTGCAAATTTATTGAGGTCCTCTTTTCTGTCAGGAACAAGTCATCGACATATAATAGGAGCATCACTGGTCTTTCACCTTTAACCTTGAAGAAAAGGTTGGAATCCGCTTTACTCTCAGTAAAAGCTAGAGTCATCAATAAGCTATCCATCCTGTCGTACCACGTTGAACCTCATGATCTTCTGCAGTCACTCCCTATGAAGAAGAGTATCATACTCCTTCTATCTTTCATACTCTATGCATTGAAACACTTTGTACCGAAGTGACAAGTAGCTTCCTCCGCTACTATTATTCTATGTATCCATTTGGGGTCACTGGATACTAAGATCCTCTATCTTTAACCTTTTGAAAAATTCTTCTCGCACCCATTTGTGAGCTTGTCATCCTCTATAGGCTTTCATCTTAAACCTTGTAGCAAAGGTTAATATCTACATCACTCTAGGTGATCTTCAAGATCCTTATGTATGTGTTATCCCATGGGTGTCTTCTGATCTCATACAAGGCCCTCTTTAATTTGCACACATGATTCTTCCTGTCATGCGTCTTATCTTTTAATGGCTGCAAATGTCTCTTCGTAGTCCATGCCTTCTTTCCATGAGAAGCCTCATGCTACAAATCATGCCTTGTATCCCACGATGTTTCCATCGACTGCATGATGGAACCACGAACTTCCCTTCAAGTCTCGATACTGCATCCTAGACATCATTCTTCATTTTGTATTATTAGAGTGAATCTTGAACTATCGTCACTTGTTCTTCGGAACAAGTCTTATCCTTCTTTTCTTGTAGATGATTATACATGATCTTTCCTACAAGTCAAATGCACCAGTTGTATGATTAGAAACCTTTCATAAGGAATATTCATAATGGAAAATTCTTATGCATAAATATATGATCATGCAACTATTTTAGCCAATACAACATTCATCCATATCTCTTGGAATCTTTCTAAATGCCTTCCATCTCTACCAAGACAACATTGAGATTATGCACTAATCCAATATGTCAACAGAGAGGTTTCATTCTAGATAAGTAGCAATGGAGAGTTGTATAGCACCATGAGATACTTACGCATCACATGGATATTAGTAGTATACTGTCGTTAATGCAAACATTCTATCATGCATAATACATCAACTGAATATAAACAAATGCATAACAAAAACAATATTATGAAATGACAATTGAATACTTATCTTTATTTGTTTCGTGGGTAGACTCCTTCTTGAGCCTTCAACTTCGTCATCTTCTCCATTCATAATAGAATTGTTTCTTATCCAAATGCTAAGATGGATAAGAGGTTCTTCAAGAGTTGAGTTCTTCGTATTCCTCATCGCTTGAGGGATCTTATTTAGATGGTGAGAGATTGATCTTTAGTTGCTCCCATATTATTTTCTCTTATTATGAGTCGAGCTTCTTCTTGTGTAAGGATTTTAGCCTCATCTCCCTCTGGAATTAGAACCTCTATACTTATGCACGTGTCCAATTCATTTCCTTCAAGAACTAATGAGATCCCATACTTCCATGCTTTGAAGTTGTCAGCCTCACCAAGCTTGTCATCAAGCTGTTGTGATTAGTCATCTTGAAATGAGAACCTCAACTATAAATAGCCAAAGATTAGAACTTACTGATTTGAGGTGTCCATCCTCGTTCCGGAGTTGGCTGATCTAGGGTTTGTCAGAGAAACCCTAATTTTCAAAACTTGGAATATTTCAGATATGATTGGATAGAAATATAGACCTATTCAAAGTGAGATATCCAATATACTCTTTTTTTCTGAAAACAGTGGAGGGAAGCTCCTGGAATAGGAAGCCCTAGTTTACCAATTTTTTTGTGCATAAATTCGTGATACTGTTTCTGTGGTATCTTTGAAAGTACTACTTCTCTATGTCTGAAATTTCGTACTGAGGTGACCTTGTCTGTCCTTGTTCCAACACCATAGGTTTCATCAGAATTCGTTTCACCAATTGGGACTTCTGAGCATTTTCCCAAGGAGAAATATTTCGTGACTCTTCAACATATTGAAGTTGTACAGACTTCCATGTGTCAGTGTTCCATATTTAGGGTCTGAAACTTATACCACAGAAATTACAGTATGTGCCCTTTCTAGAACATCTTGATAAATTTTATTTGGACCTTCATAGCCCTAGATACATCGATTCTCCCCAGGTGTCATGTTTGGGGAGGAATCCTGGGAGAGGCTGGAACCTTAACTTGGAGGAATCATATATCCTAGAATATAAAAAATATGAGGTTGAAATGTAGACATAGTGTACACTAGGGACTTATCTTTGACCTGTGAAAGTTTCATCATGTGAACCTTCTCGAATCTTGAGATATAGCGAATCTATCAAAACTATCAGTTTCAGTATTCTAGGGGTTTTTAGGCGTGGGGTCAAACTAGGGTTTGAATTTATCAGAGTTTCACCCAACTAAAAAATATCGACCCAGGTCTCTAAAATTTGATTTTGATGACAAGAGAAATTCTATGTGGGGCTGACTCAAAAATTCCTCTTTTGTAAAATGCCCTAATTTCCCGCACAAAAAGTTGAAAATGCCCAGAATCAAATTCTACATCGACAGAAAGATGCACCCTTCAATGGAAATTTACCCTAGCCTTATTTTGTTGATGGATTGTGGAAAGAGACCCAAAAAATAATAAGCCCTATATTCTACATCTCCACAGTGTCTTCCTCTCATGTTAGCTTTGATTCCATGTTATATTTTTATCATTTAAGCAATATGATCTTAGGATCTTATCTGAGAGAATAACATGCACAACAATAAACACAATAGACAAGAGACACAAAGAATTTTCCTCAAGGAAACCATAAAGGAGAAAACCCCGCAACCTCCTCAGTGATAGAATGAGCACCAACGACAATAGTAAAACCCAAAAACATAAAGATGATCTCTGACAACATTTGTATATTTCTCTCATCACAACTTCTTCTCTCTCACTCATGTGCCTTAGTTGAGTGAGTGTGTGTGTGTGATAAATAGAGAGGCTCACTCTCTATTTATATTCTTTCATTAACTTAATTTCCACTTCAACATGCCGGCCCCACTTAACAATTACTTACTAGGGCCGACATCTCTAGGAGAGTCTAATAACCTTAGTGCCCCACAAATATTGGGACTTTGGCCTCTGATCAACAAGGAGGGTTAACCTTGACACAATTGTGGGGACTATTGCCCTGACTTACAATGGATGGTTAACCTCAATGACCTTAGATGACTTTTTTACATTATTGAATCTCCCGATCGAAACATCGGGGCATGGCATGACTCAATTACATTATAGATACTTCCCGGAAAAAACATCGGGGTATAATACATAAGATATACAAGTGAATACATTCCAAAGTTACAAATACATCAATAGTCCCACCATAAGGAAACCATTTTAAACTTTTTAGGACCCTCAATTTGTGTTAGAATTCTAAAACCTTGATGGTAGAAAGAATTCTATAAACAAGCTAAGAATCTAAGCACACAATTAACGTAACTAGGAATAAGCACATAGTTAACCTCACTAGGAATTGTAGAGAATTAGAATAAGGAGAGAAGAAAAGGAATATTGAGCACAGATTAAGGAATGATCAATAAATGGTAATTGATATTATTACATTGGTAATACATCCTTATAAATGAGAATTGAGTTATGGAAGACAACTTATTGCTAGCTCATAAAACAAACTTTCCGAGTTGACTAGATTTACCTTATCCACAAAAAAGTTGGATAAAAACAAAATAAATACAGAATCTATAGAAAGGTGCAATTTCTAATTCTAGAAGTCATTAAAGCACTCCCAGGGTATGTATAGCAAGTGTTTACCATGTGGTGCAAGTGGATTCCAACTATCTAGGCTAGTGGCTAGGAAATTAATCAAACAATGATTAAATATTTTATCCTAAGTATTAAGTGGGTTTATTATATTACCACACCCCCCTTTATCTCTTACTTTATGATAATATCTATGAAATAATCAGAAACACAGACCTATATAGGGCCCAACAACAAATCTATGGTCGCCATTTACAATTTATCTTGTCCGAAGAACTGAGGAAAGAGGAAAAACCTCATGGGGAAAATCCAAGAAAACACAATTCAAGAAAACACTACAAGTGCATTCTTTAATCCAAAAGGCATAACTTTGTAAGCAAAGGAACCAAATTCACACACAAATGTTGTCTTCTTTTGGTTTTGTTTAGCTATTGGTACTTGGTTATAGCCTGAGAATCCATCTGTAAATGAGTAGCATTCATGTCTTGCAACTTCATTCAAGATTTCATCTGCATAAGGGGTTTGGAATGGGTCTGCCAGTGTTACTTTGTTGATTTCCCTCAAGTCGATACAGATTCTTAGTTTGTTCAGGTCATGTTTCTTGGGCTGTATGACCATAGGATTTGCCCATTCTGATTGGTTGATAGGGTAGATGATGCCTGCTGCTAACATGTTATCGATTTCCTTTTTGACTATCTCCTTGTATTTGTGAGCTAGTTTATAAGGCCTTTTCTTGACAGGTCGAACATCAGGTTTAGTATCAATTTTCATTTCTCCCATTTTGTGGACTAAGGCTTTTAGGTCTTTGTAATCCCTAGCAAATACAGCTTGGAACTCCTTTAGTAATTTCACTATCTCTGTGGTCTGTTGTTCGCTCCAATAGTCACCAATCTTTGCCATTTTTGGTCGATCATCATTTGAGATGTCGACTTCTTTAGTTTTTACTTTAGCATCTAGCCACTCTGATGCTTTGGATTCATTGATCGGTCAAATTCCTTCTTTGAGCTGTGAGAATGTGGAAGGGAAGTCGGCTACAGTCATTCTGTCAATATCTTGTTTGTTTCTTGTTTCGACTTTCAGGATGGTGCAAATAGGTCTTGTTGTTTTGACATGGTTGTATTTCCATCTAAAACGTTTTCCTTCTGTGTTTTCATTTTATAATTCTAATCGGGTCAACTATGGTTTTGACCTGGTTTGTATATTGTTACATTTCCTTATCTAGCGGTGGTCTTGTAAAGGTTGGTTTTCGGTCGGTTGGATAAATTCTTTAATTTGCTTTGCTGTTTTGACCAAATTTTCATTTTGAGGTATGAAGTTGAAATCTTTAATAAAAATTTCCCTGATTTCATGCCATAAGAAGGTTTCTCCTCTAGCTTCTTCCACCTTATACCATTTTTTTGGTAAGTCATCTAGGGTTGATGGAAATAAGTGTGGCCATGCTCGTTCATCCTTCTATCCAAGTCTTCTCCAGTTCTTTTCACAGGTTTTGATATGATCTTCTGGGTTCTGTCCTTGATTAAATACATGTATTTGAGCTTGTTGGGTTAACTTCTTTCCTCCAAATCTTTCGACAAAGTATGTGGAAGCAGTTGTCTAGGTCTGTAGTCTTGTCTAATGGGTATCCCACCATCTAGCTACTTGCTCTGTAAAAGTTTCAACTAGGCTTTGAAGCCAGCCATGTTCAACAATATTTTTGGACACTTGCTCGAGATGCATGACTAGTGATTCCCTTTCCTTATACCTTGGTAGTTGTGTAGTATTCAGGTTGGTTGGTTGTAAGGTAGGGTGTTCCCTCATTTTATTTTCGAAGATTTTTGGGACAATGGACACTATGAAGCACTTTTGGGTGGGTTTTTTCTGCACTTTTTGTATAGTCTAGCACCCTCTTGCTTGTGTTTCATAGTTCTCGATCTCCCAGTCATATAATTCAGCATCATAGTTATAACCAACTGAGTCTTGGTTACCTAAATGAAGTTCTCCATGGATGTTTCGTTCTGTGTATTCTGCATTGTTGTGGATTTGGTAGAGTTGTCTGACATCGACTTCTTCATTAATAGGTTTAGTCCAAGGTTCCCCTTGATATGGATGAATGGGTACAATGATATTTTGTCCATTTCCTTTTAGATTCATCCGTTCCTTTTCCAAGGATATGGATGCTTTCATCTCTCTACCCCAAGGTCGACGTACTAATGCTAGGAAGGAACGTGGTCCTTCCTTCGGGTCAATGATTTCAAAATCAACCTTGGTTGATATTCCTCTGATAGTTGTGTCGACATTTTTCTAGACTCCAATGGGTTCAATTATGCCTTGGTCAAATAGTTCCAGGTATATGCCTAACTCATAGAGTCGAGGTCTGCCCATTTGTTCCCAAGTGTCATGAGTCATGATATTTACTTGTGAGCCGAAGTCAAGCAATACTTGTCGGATGTGATAACCTTCGATTTCTAGGTCGACAAGTGGGTCGGCATCACTTTTGTCTTTTTTATTTAATCTGTAGATGTTCTTTGTTTGTTTTTCAGAGTTGGTACCTTTTATTTCATACAACAAATCGATGAAGTGGGATAGTGAATTGTCTATTTGAAAAAGCTAGATTAATTAATTTATTGTTTTAGGTCGACTATTATGAATGTTTTCTTGTCGTGCAATTTCTTGGAATACATCAGTTGCTTCGTTATATGTTTGTTTTTCCTTCAGTGGATCAAGATAAATATTTTTCTCTTTTATTTTACTTATTCTGGGGTTATCAGCTCCTGTTTTTGTTCCTTGTCGAGTTACAATATGTAAATTTTTGGTGGTTATTACATCATTCTTTTGCACAGAAGACAAGACACTAACATTTTTCTTGGTATTTATTTTTTCTAACATGGTACTGAAATCCTCTAGTGAGTGATACCCTACCCCATAGTGGGTACAAAATTTGAGATCAATCCTGCCCTTGTATGGACAGTCTGCGTATCGATGAACCTCTTTATAACATGTGAAGTACTAAATGGGTCAATGTGGCCGTGTGCCGCGATTCCCAAGGAATCGACCTCTTCCTCCATAGCCTAGGCATCGATTTTCGTACCGGTGCTTTTATCGTCGACCATCATATCTTTGTCCGTTCTGATCATTTTCTAGATTGTTTTGCTCGTTATGTTGTGCCACTACATTCGTTTGGTAGACCGCCTAATATTTCTGTCGATTCTTCAGGTTTAACTGACAGTCGGTCGTGTTATGACTTTTGGTCTCATAGATGGCACACCAGGAAGCCTTATCGTTCTTCATATTGAATGGGCAGTCCTTTGTTGAGTGATCTCTGTGCTCCTGGAAAATGTCGCAAAAGGACTTGGTTTGTACGAATCAAACGTCTTGTCGGCTATATTCTTGTTGACAGTTATCTTTTGAATGGCGGCCATCGAGCATTTGGTGCACCAGATCTCCTGATTCTTGAGGCTTAGATCCTTCAGAGACTTCTGTACGTTCTCAAGTTGTTCTTCCAATTTGTGGTCCATGGGGTAAGCGGGTATGTCCTTATCCATCTCCACCTGAAGAGCTTTTGTAAGCGCATCTTCATAAGATTTGAATGTCTCCAGACTGATGTGTCAGCGTACTTTCTAAGATATCCCTGCAAGAAACCACTAGATTAGTAACGGTTCATCTATAACATAATCTAGCTGACTTAGTAGGTCCTTCCAATGCTTATCGTAGTCACGAACGGATTGCCCTGGCTTCTGTGATGTGGTTTTAAGTTTTTTTGCAGATAGGTGCTTAGCATCTGGGGTTTTGAAAAATGACAAAAATTGCGCCTCAATATTGGCTTTTGTTGCTCTGGGTTGTCTCTCCTAAAAAATCATATACCACGTCAATCCCTTTTCCTTAAGGCTCCTGTGAACTGTGCCATTTGTCTATATTCGTCTGTAACTTGGTTGGCCTCCCAAGTCGACTCACAAATGAACCAGTGTCATTTGGGGTCCTCATCCCCCTCGTATAGAGGAATGTGATCCGATCCGTGACCCATGTATGAATCACTATCACTGCTCTCAAGAGGTGGCAGAAGTGGAGGTGGGGGTGGTGATGAGGGTGGTGGGGTTATTGGTGTGTTCATCCCTGTGGAACTCTAGTTTATGAAACTTTCGTTCCCATCGATTGCCGATTATTCATCGACTTGGAGTCCTTTGATGTTGACTTCTATTGTTGATGGTCCACTGCAACTATTTGTCCACAGTTCTGAGTGTTCTCTTTCTTCTAAAGCTGTATTTGGCATGGGGGGTGCTCCTTCATGTGTCGGTAAGAGCAAGTGGATACTTCAGAGGGAGGGTGCCGCTTGAAAGGTCACCCAATTCCCTTCCTCTAGTCGATGTATAATGAGGTGTCGTCCAGTATACATGTTGTCGCCTAGTTGACTCCATATAATAAAGTCACCAACTCGTAGTTGGAGGTCTTCTTCAACAATACTCTATATTTGAGTACGTAGACTCAATGGAGAGAGGGTTGTTCCTTCATTGGGAGCTCTTAATTGGAGAGCTTCTGGTTGCTCAATCCACAATTCTTCCTCCATAGGGGACACTTCTTGTTCCACGCCTTCTTCATGTCGATCATGACCCGAATCTGGCAGATTCTCTTCCTGGTCATTCTCCCTAGGGTTCCTTCCTCTGTGCAGCTCTAAGGCTCTTTATCAACTTGCTTCCCTTCTCTGGTGTCTCTCTTCCCTTTCTATTTTCCGAATGTCTGACATACCTTTGTATGATACTATTCTCTAAGAGTTCCTTTTTAGTCTAATTCTCATTACTGGTGACTGGTATCTATTTATAGTCAACTAGGATCCACTATACTCTATCTTGACATATGACCAGCTATCCCCCCACAGCCTACCCGACGCTTTTTAGAAAGCCCTGATAATTCGATCTATTTGCTTAGGAAGTATTCCCACTCCCTTTCTGCAATGAATTTTTCCCACTTCCTCTACTTCTCTGCCCAGTTAGAGTTTGTTGGCAATTTGTGAAGTGATGGATGAGGTTCGACGATATGTCCTGCTCCTTTCTCGATAAAAAAATTGAACAGCAAGGTCGGTAGGGAACACAAAAATTGTTCGGTGAGATCTGTGTAAAATTTATCCTTGACTGTTTCTACCAAAGTTCTATCTTCGACTGCTTGTTCTTCACAGAAGTCATCGGTGATTTTTTCAAACCACTCTGACAAGTTTCTTCTACCTCCACAGATTAGTTTTTCCAGCAACTGTTGTTCTTTAATCCTGTCCAACTTTCTCATTCAGGAATTTCTTCAAAATTTGGGGCACTGATTCAACAAAATTTTCATGCATCTCTGTGAAAAATCTTTCTTTTTCTTGTGTGACTATTAATCTATTCCTTCGCGCGTAATTCTGAAAAATTGTTTGCAACTTTACATTCTCACCAATCCTTAATCTCCTTCTCTGGTATCATCTGTTTGCATACATTTCATTCATGTACTACCGGCAATGGAACCAATTTGGTAATCTCACAGATCACATAAGGTTACCAATAATACACATTAAAACATATATAAATAAAATAGAGACCAGAGATAAGATAGATAGGTGAATAATAGATTATATTATACAAAATGAGTCCATACAACACAGAGAACTGAACTCAATTCTCATCTGGCTCAACAGCCTAATATATATGATTACAGAACGGTTACAAAATAACTACCTGTCGGTTCGATGAAACGACACAACTTTTAGGTGGCTGACCTAATCTCTTAGTTTAGTCAGCCGACCAACTTAGTCAGCTGATCGACTAAGTCGACCAATCGACTTAGTCGGCTGATCAACTAAGTCGTCTCTTATTCAAGTCGACTTATCGACTTGCTCCGTTTACAAGGAGCATGACCATGCCATGGGGAAAACCAAATGAAACATTGCATTTTACATAGAACTGGGTTAAGCTCACCTGCGAAACAACGGGTTCCTCTCCATTCTCCAAATGTGCACAGGACACATTACACCACAATACCAATACAATAATTCACATACAACGAATTCCAAGTATTTTGCGAAGGTTTTTTACCAACCCCAATGGCATTAATTACACCAGCTGGTGGCCATTAACGCCACCATTAACCCCAACCATAAGAACATGTATCAACATTAAATCAACTATTTCATATGATAAACCCTCTATAGTATGGTTTTGCCACCCTTTAAAAGTCAGTGTAGGCCAATACTAATGAAATGCTTTGTATACCATAGTCCCCGCCTTATGGTATGTGCAATAATATGATATAGTATTACAATGTTTTCCCTTAGCATCAATACCATATAGTGTTACAATGACTATCCGTTAGCAACAAGCTTATAGTGCTATCATATTCCCTTTAGTATAGTTTGTATAGGTAGCTTATTCATTTAAGTCGTAGCTCTAGGTTATAGCATTTATGCATAATGGGAAACGTAGTATGCCATGATGCCCTTGCTAGGATGAACAAGCGTAATTCTACAAGTTTGTCACCAAGGTAAAACCTGCAAAATAGAAACAAGAGATGAGTAAGTAACTAAACAAGAGATAGACAATAATAATGATAAGGATAGTAATACACTTCATAAGCATTGAGTAAATTAACGAATAAAGTTAATTAGAAAACATAGGGTGTACCTGAGTTGTAAATCGAAACAGTAACAAAAGTACAAGGAGGAATGGGAAGTTCAACTAAGAACTTCAAATTGTGTCAACTAACCAATAATCCCGATGTCGCAAGAGTAACATGTGAATCAATGAATAAGGTTCCTTAGTTCGAATGAACTAAGTGAGCCGGCATAACGAAGCATAACCTTACCTCTCAGATCGTCATGGGAGAACGACTCCCACCACTCCACCACTTTATTCCCATCAACAAAGTTAAGTTATTTTTTATTAAATAAACAAAGTATACATGTACAGGAGCAAAACAATGATCTACATAACTCATTAATTCACCGACAGTATTAACCAAGATATATAGACAGTTTAAATAACAAAATTAAGAGATAATAATTAAATGAACTAATAGTCACAAAATGGATAAGAGATTGACAAGACAATGGGGAAAATCTAAAGAGGTTGAAATTTTAAGGAGCATCTATGTTTCTGCACGAGTACTAATGATCCCTTTTGGGTAGTTTTCACTAACCTAGAATTTTTTTTTTCAATTTTTGGGGACATTACAGTAAGTCACTCATTATAATTCCCCCTTTATTTATTCTCGCAAGACTTCCCTCCTTTTCAGTTTGATTTCATTTATTTATTTTTTCCAACTCTCATTTCTACTTTAAATAATTTTTTAACTCTTTAACCAATGCTACAATGACTTAAATTTCTCATGTGAACTGTACCTACATTCAACCTATATGTAAATTTAATCTTCCCAATAAGTTCAACTTTCGATGACGCAACAAAAAAGTGCCTGTTATTTCTATGTTTAAGCTATTGCAATTCATTTGATTACATCGTATGTATTTTTCCTTTTTTCCAATTTACATTTCTACTTTAAAGCATTTTTTAACTCTTTAACCAATGCGACATTGATAAAAATTGCACATCAAGTGTACGTACATTCAACCTATATGTAAATTTAAACTTCCTAATAAGTTTGATTTTCGATGACACAACATAAAAGTTCCTATTATTTCTTTGTTTAGGCTATTTCAATTTATTTCATTACATCGTATGTATTTTACCTATAACAATGTAATCTGAATCATGACATCATGTTTTGTTTGTTGATACATTCCTGCATTCGGCTCTCTACATTCATAGAAACACCAAATTCAGAAAACCAAAAGAATGCGACCTCGTAGAGAAATGTCTCACCGAGCCTATTGTCTCCTTCGTGGATTCCATATCTTGAAGTCCACAGTCATTTCTTTGATGGAATATGTTCGTTATTAATGCACGGGATCCAAAAATGTAAGAGATGCATGGGAATATTGGAGCCGCAAACAATATGAGAACAATGTCAATGACTAGATAGGTCGCCAATAAGTGAATTAGGTATTCAGTGATTAAATAGAACGTGTGAAAAGAAAACAACTAGAGTTGGAAGAAAGGGTGAGATGCATTGAAGGGGACGTGAACATTGTAGCAGACCATGGAGCCATACCAAAAACTAACAAAAACACAGTGACTTTTAACTTCCTCCATCATTAATATACAAGTAACAAATCCTCAATACAAGACAACACAATCATTACTAAATGCATTATCGAACCTTGAAGTTATCATGTCAATGACAATTAAATTTCCTTTCTTATTTTATGCAGTTGAAGGATTGAAGCTTTACTCTATTTCAATAATGTTATCGATGAATGAAGTTGCACTACTATGCTTATTTAGTACTTTGTCAACAATGTGGAAAAATGTCTGTCAAATGTAGTTGAATTAAAAAGATTTACATTTTCAACTGTGCATTTCTACTTTTGAAAGAAAACAACGATTCCTTTATTTTGTTTGCAATTGGAAGTACTATAATGTGGTTTATTTTTCATTTATTTTAACATGTTAAATGGCAAGTAAATGTGGCCATATTCAATTCAGGATATCACACTAGACTATTGATATTGTTATCACTCAAAACTTATAATATTTGTTTCCCAAATTGTGAGAGTGCATATTAATTTATGACATACTTTCTACAAATATATCGACAAACTTTTGATATAATAAATATTTATTTTTACCCTATGATTTTATAATCATAAAACAATGGAGGCCAACTTTTCATATACAGACAAAATTTATGAATAATAAAGAAACAATGCGACAAGCTTGTCATAGATCCACAAACATTTCATATAGTGAGAAATGTTTGATACAAATAATGTAACTACTCTAATGACATTCATGAAACAATTTCAACAAACTTTTAATATTGTGACAAATGATCACTACAAACTTTTAATATACCATCTAACTTTAAATACAACGACAAAATGTTGATACAATTGCAAAAATTTGGAATTAACCATAAAACCATACCGAGCAACTTTTCATATTGGGAGGAACTTGTGAAATAACAACTTTTTTTTATTCATCATAAACCCATAGACTTTTGATATACCAACAAACTTGAGATATATGGACAAAGTTTTGATTTTGCGAACAACTCTTTATGTAGCGACATACTTTTTATTAATCATAAAACATGGACACAGTATTTTAATATAGAGGGAACCTTTTTAGGGTAGCCACAAATTAGATATAGGGACAAACTATTCAGTGAAGCATAAAACCATTGTAACAAACATTTCATGTAGCGACAAACTTTTTGTATGGAGAGAACCTTTTCATAAAGCGGTAAAACTTTTGACCTGAGAAATAAACCATAGAGTCGCACTTTTAATACAATGATAAAATTTACATATAGTCACTAACTTTAGATGTACCGAGTAAGTTTTCATATACCGAAAAACATTTCATAGATCACGACATCTTTTCACTATACCTTAAAACTTTTCATACATTCGTAAAACAATAGCGACAAAGTTTTTCTATAGCGCCAAAGTTTTGGTAAAATGACACATTTTCAAAGCGACACAAATTATCTAGCATCTTTTGATGTAGCGCCACTCATTGTATATACCGACCAACTTTTACTATAGCGAGATATAGCGACATACTTTTCATATAGTGCCAAACTTTTGATATAGCGACAAAATTTTCTTATAGAGGCAACCTTTTGGTGTCATCATAAAACCACAAAAACCACACAAACTCGTGATATACTCAAAAAACCATAGCAACTAATGTTTACTTTATCGACAAATTTTCCATATCGCAACAAGCATTTTATATAGCTACTAACTTTTTTTATAAGGACATATTTTTTAGATAGTGCCAAAATTTCACTATAGCAACACACTTTTGGTATAGAAACAAACTTTTGGTGTCATGATAAAAATATAGTGAGAAACGTTTGATACAAATAATGTTACTGCTATAATTCCATTCATGAAACTATTTCGACAAAATTTTCATATTCCAACAAACGATCACGACAAAATTTTAATATAGCCTATAACTTTTAATGCACCTCCAAACTTTTCATACAATCACCAACATTAGTAATTAATCATAAAACTATATCGAGCAACTTTTCAGTTTGGGACAAACTTTTGAAATAGTGACAACATTTTGTATTTCATCATAAAGCCATAACGACACTTGTACTATATCGACAAACTTCTGGTATAGTGACAACCTTTTCATATAATCATAAAACCATGGCACCAAATTTTTCATCTAGAGACAAACTTTTTATATACAGATAAACTTCTGATATAATCATAAAACCATGGTGACAAGCTTCTAGCATAATGTCAATATTTTCTTATACCAACAAAGTTTACATATATCGACAAACTTTTGTCTTTGTGAACAACTCTTTATATAGTGACAGACTTTTGACTTATTCATAAATCATGGTGACAAGATTTTAATATAGCGAAAACCTTTTGATATAGAAATAACTTTTATATAGCGACAAACTATTCATATATTCATAAAACCATTTCTACAAACATTTCATATAGCGAAAAACTTTTTATATGGCCACAACCTTTCCATAAACAGCAACACTTTTCAGCTTACCATAAAACCATAGCGACCCACTTTTAATATAGTGACAAACTTTACATATACTGACTAACTTTAGATCTACCTAGATATGTAAAGTATAGTGACAAACTTTACATATACTGACTAACTTTATATCTACCTAGATATGTAAAGTATAGTCCAAAGGTATAGTGACAAACGTTTCATAGATTGCGACAAAATTTTTCTATACCTTGAAACATAGCAACCATTGAAGCAGGTCAACCGTGACTATCACGCCAAACATTATAGACAAGGAAACTATGGTCAATAAACACAACAATTTTAAGCATGCCAAAGTATGGTCATGCCACGTATGTCAAACAATATTGACACCTTGGTCCAACATGGTGAACCATGATAACCATGCCCATAATATCACAACCATGTCAACCATGACCATGGTATGGTAATCATGTCAACCATGCCCATGGTCAGACAACCAAGTCAAGCATGTCCATAGTATACAAACTAGATGAAGCAAGGTATGACATGACCATAGGTGACCATGTAATCTGTGCTTTGCATGACTATGTTCAAGTATTGTCATCCATGCTTATGGATGTCAACCATGGTTGACTGTGGTCAACTTGGTCAATCATGGATGTCATGATGGTGGTATTGACTACATCAGGTCAAAGATATGCTTCGCATTTCAGGTTTGACCATGCGTACAAATAGGCTCAAAATAATTAACCATGTCACCGTCAACCATGGTCCTGTTCATCGTTGCACATGGCCAACCATGGTGGAGATGACCATGGTCAACCATGGTTAATAGTCATGGTTAACCATAGTGTCCATCTTTAAGCATGGGTATGATTCACCATGTTAACCATACCCACGAAATTCATTTCCTGAAAAATTTATTGTGAATAAATGAAATAAATATTCAAAAAATAAAATATTATACAAAAACATATTTTCTAAAGCTATATTTTTTCAATGTTTACTTTTAAATACAATAATTAAATATTTAAAAAAATATATATTTACACTAGAAAATACAAAAATAATTATTCATTTGTTTACTATAAAAAATAAATTTGCTTTTACTTTTTTTCCCATATTATTTTATCGCACTCTTATACACGACTATACAAATTTAAAAATTAATATTGTTTCCCTTTTATTTTAATACTACTACTACTACTAATAAGAATAATATTATTTCTATTATTATTATTATTATTAAAGATACAATTTAATAATTTTAATATAACCATAATCACATAATCACAGGTGTAATCATCATCATCGTCATCATTTTTATACTTATTTTTATTATTATAATAAAATAGTTAATACTAATACTAATACTAATTATATTTATTATTATTATTATTATTATCATTATCATTATTATTATTATTAAAATATTATCACTAATAATATTATCAATTATTATTATTATTTTTATTTGTTTTATTATTATTATTCTTATTATTAAAAAAACAATTTAACAATTTTAAGGGTACCATAATCACATAATCATAGGTGTAATTATACTAATACTAATAGTTATAATAATAATAATAATACTAAAAATAATAATAATATTTATTATTATTATTATTATTATTATTATTATTATTATTATCAATAGTGTTAATATTATTAATAATAATTAGAATAACAATAATATTGGTACTATTATTTTCCTGCTCAAACGCGGTCTCGTAACTAGCACAACATAAAATGTTGTTGGTGTATGCCGATCGGTGTCATTTCTTTTCTCATTTCCTTTCTCATCCCTTAAATGATGGTTTAATTTTATCCTTAATAGTCATTTAAGGGATGCAAAAGGAAATGAGACCAATAGTCATACACCAACAACATTTTATGTTGTTGTGCTAGTTTATATAGTTCAGGTGCATCGCTTGAATGTCTCATACTCATTAAAGTTGCTTTATTTATATATATAAACAAATAAAAGGGGTGGGTGATTTTTTTATTTTATTTTTGGAAATTTATGTGGTTTTTGGTGGGTTTTAGTAATTTTTTTAAAGTAAGATTTAAATTTGAAAGTATTTGAATTGTGTTTTAGAATGTATAAATAGATTTAATATCTTCAACTATCTCCATGGCACTCAAATTATGCTATTTTCACAATTAATATGTGTCATTAAACAAAAACAAACCAAAATTATATTTGAAAGAATACCAAACCTTAAATATTAAACTAACAAAAACAAAAATTATTTTGACCTTGATACTCTAAAAAATTAATTAATAAGCTTTTAAAATTTACTCACTTATTTTCGAAAAAAATCCCAAATTAAAAAGAAATTGAAAATTGAAAAATTAATATGTTTTTGAGAGGTACCTTATTAAAAGGAAATTGAAAATTATTTTGATTTTAATACTCAAAAAAGCTAATTAATAAGGTTTTAAAACTTTGCTTACTTATTTTGGAAAAAATCCCTTATTAAAAAGAAATAAAAAATTGAAAAATTGACGTGTTTTCAAATTAGTACTTTATTAAAAGGAAATTCAGAAATTAAAATTTTTTTTTTTCCAAAGAAAAAAATCGTAACAGAAATTAATGTACTTCCAAGTAATGTGTACATTGAGATAATCGAGCACCTTCAATTTTCCTTCAATTCAAAATAAATTAATACATGCTAGGATTATTCCCCTTCCAAAAACTTATCCTTGCAACATTTAATTAGTATTGAATAGCATATTTATATATTTAGTCATGATTTATTCTCCTTCCTATTTATATATCTCGTCATCATTTAATGGTAATGTCTATATTTAACGGACAATTTATAAAAATATTCACCGTATTTTTTAATACTCATTTATTTCATTTATTTTTTCCTCAGTCATATATAAATAATTAATGGGAAGAAATTTATTTTTTATTTTAGCAATTATTCTATTCTAGGTTGTACTTTTACTTTTATGTTTCTTCAATCTATCCAACTCTCCGTAGTCTCACCATAAGGATGTGTAACCTTTTAACTTAAAGAAAACCATTTTAACCTTCTTAGGACCCTCAATTTGTGTTAGAATTCCAAGTCCTTGATAGGAGAGAAGAAGAGGAATATTGAACACACATTAAAGAATCCGGGTCAAAAAATGATAATTGCTATTATTACATTGGTAATACATTCTTATAAATGAGAATTGAGTTGATGGAAGACAACTCATTGCTAGCTCATAAATCAGACTTATTAAATATGATAAACCTCCATGGGTGGCTAAAGCACTTTCCTAATATATCAAGAACATCAAGAATTAGCTAAAGCATGAGTGAGTGATGATAAATGATTGAAAAAATTGCTAATCCTAGAATATGGAGAGTAAGTAGTGGACGATGGGTTGGCAACGAATGATAGTAGTTTCCTAGTTGACTAGCTTTACCTTATCCACATAAAAGTTGGATAACAACAGAATAAATATAGAATATGCAGGAAGGTGGGATTACTAATTCTGAAAGTCAATAAAGTGGACACGATCAAATCAGATTCAAGATAAAAGTGCTTCAGGGGTATATATGGCAAGTGTTGACCATGTGGTTCAAGTGGACGCCAACTATCTAGGCTAGTGGGTAGGAAATTAATCAAATAATGATTAAATATTTTATCTTATGTATTAAGTGGATTTATTATATTCCCACACCCTCCTTACCTCTTACTTTATGATGATATCTCTAAAATAATAAAAAATATAGACCTATATAGGGCCCAACAACAAAGTTATGGTCACCATTTACAATTTATCTTAACCAAAGAAGTGAGGAAAGAGGAAAAATCACATGGGGAAAATCCTCCCTCAAGCAAGGAAATGAAATTAAAACCAAAAATATTGAATTGTTGTTGATGCTGCTCCAAACTAAATGTTGATGTCTAGAGGAATCTTCTTCTTAGGAAGAAGATAAATCTACTCACCTAGATCAAGAAAAATTGTAGGATGGCAATTGAGACCTTGTAGGGGTTGTAACGTCCACGACCCTATGGCCGGTGAAGAGGATGCTACTATACATCAAATCATCTGGGAATCTATCCCAACGAACGTGAACATACATATATGTAATGCTAAAGCATTATACTTAAAACATCAAACATATTTAAGGCATAATCATTCATATACACAATGGAAGTAAAACATATCAATCAATACTCATGAATATACAGATCAACATTTAACATGTATATCATCATTCATCAACGGTAAACATAATTGTAGACACAAGTTACGCAAGAATACTTATTTTAATAAGAACTTATTCCGAAGCTAGCTACGTCGCTGCAATGTTCCACCCAACCATAGGCCTGCGTGCTCCTCAATCTCTCAGCAACGCTACCACCCCCGAGCCAGGCATGATTCCCCAAGGAATAAGAAACCGGTAGGCTTACACATAGCCAAGGATAACAACACCACACGGGTACATAGTTCAGCCAAGCCAACACAGTTGGGTTATCAGGCAAACAACAGATCATCCAAGTGAACAAAGTTGGGTTTATGAGGCCATCCAGGGGCTAGGAAAGGTTAAATGCTAAGCTGGTGAGCTAATTGAAGAGCTACAGACACCAACACCAGAACCAGCCTAGCTTCTAGAATACCCACACACACCCAACACAAGGAAATCAGACCCTTCTCTGCAATGCAGTCCCGCAGACCCTAATCTCCCTTATAGTGCTATTCATGGGTTGTGGAGAAGAAAGCTAGCTCATTAGATCTGTTTGTGTCATTCTCTACCCACCAAGTTTATCAAGCACCTCAAGCCCTCATTCAGCACTCCAATGCAGTCCAAGGACAAAACCACTGCATGCTAGCAGCCAAACAACTATTCAAGATTTTACAAGGGAAAAACACAATCGACCAAAACGTAGGAACTCCCAACAATTATTAAAGTGATACCACCACAAAAAGGGAAAACAAAACCAAGTAAAATGTGGGAAAACAACAGCCTGCAAACAACTATGAACCCACAACACCTGATCCTCAATGCAATCACCGGAGAAATTGCAAAGGAAGAAAATGGGGAAAGAACAACTCCCAACTATGTGTGATGGAAAAAGACGCAACCCAAAAAACTATTGATTCCATTACAACCATGATTTAGCAATGGAAATAATAAAACCATTATGCACTCTGACAATGGTGGAAAACCACACAAAACTCTGCGTGAACAAAGGAATGAATTGATCCGCAAGCCAACAAATCTGTGAGGCAGAGGAGATCTGAACATGTTTGCAGGCCAACAATCAGTGAAGAAGAGGAGAATCGAACATGTTTGCAGGCCAAAAATCAGTCAGGAAGAGGAGAACCGAACCCCCCATCAATGAATTCTAGGTTCCTTTAACTTATTCCATGTGAAGGTGAGTGAGAAACCACGATCGGGATAGTGGACAGGACAAAATATGCGTCGTGGAGAGAGAGAAAGTGTAGTGGTCTTTCTGCCAGCAAAACGCTGCCCCTACTAACAACGGAATAACTAAGGTGGTGGTGACAAAAAGAGAGTGGTGACACATGGCTCTTCCCCCATCACTCACTATTCAACATTGCCCTTCTTTATCCTTTGGAATCATGCCCCTTCTCAATTTAGTTGCAGTGAACATAGCTGGTTGGGTTATTTAATTAAAAAGCACATTTACATGATGTCACAATTTAATATATGATGTATGTCCTGATATACCATTGGTGCACATTCCAATCCGAAACATAACATAACCAGATCGATGGTGGGGCTTTTGCCTTTAGCTCCTCACCATGATTATTTACAATATATGTATCATGTATATTTAATGCAAACGAGGTCAAAACAAAGTTGTTACATTCCCCTCCCCCTTCAATAGAACTATCCTCAGTGCTTTATGAAATTTGAACAAAATGCTACACTGGTACTGCCTCAATGTAATGCAAAATTGAACAAAAATGGATGTGCCAAATGCATGGCATTCTCTAGCTCCAACGTAGCCTCTTCATGTCTGTAATGCTCCGATTGCACCTTTACCTAGCCTATGGCTCGGTTTCGGAGCATTGTGACGTTCTTGTCGAGGATGCGCATTGGCTCGATTTGGAACTCTTCCTCGGGTTCCACCTGAATCACATCCCAATTTATCACATGGTTAGGATCATGTACATATTTATTAAGCAAAGAAACATGAAAAACATTATGAGCTCTAGTACTAGAAGGAAATGCAGTTCTATATGCAACATGCCCTATTCTTTCAAGCACTTCAAATGACCCACAGTATCTAGGTGACAGCTTGGCACAAATTCCAAGCTTCAAGAAAATTTTATTTGCTTTCAATTTGAGGTAAACATGATCCCTAACACTGAAATCTCTATTCATCCTATGCTTATCTACATAGCTTTTCTATCTGTCATGTGCTGCTTAATTTAGATTCTGCCTAATCTTTACAACCTCTTGCTCCATTTCCTTGAGCAATTTTTGTCCAAGCACAACTCTGTTCACTGGGTTATCCCAAGTTGCTGGTATCCTACACCTTCTTCCATACAAAGCTTCTTATGGACTCATCCCCAAGATGCCTGTTGTCCATTGTTTTAAGCAAACTCTACCAAGTGTAAGTAATCTTCCCACTTGGTTTGTGTGTCCATCACATACACGCGAAGCATATCTTCAAGCACCTGATTAACTCTTTCTTTTTGCCCATCTTTCTGAGGATGGTAGGAAGTGCTAAAGTTTAGCTTTTTACCCAAATATACAAACAATCCTTTCCAAAAATTGGAAGTGAACTTGACATCTCTATCAGAAACTATTGCCTTCGGCAATCCATGAAATTTGAAAATTTCCTTCATGAAGATCTTTGCAATCTCATCAGTCTTGTGCATGGACTTCATTGGTATAAAATATGCCGCTTTTTTCAACTTGTCTACCATAACCATGATGGAGTCATGTTGTCTCCAAGTCATCGGCAATCCTGTAATAAAATCCATGGAAATAACTTCCCATTTCCATTCCGGAACAGGCAAAGGCTGCAACAATCCTGCTGGGTGTTGATGTTGAACCTTTACCTAATGACATTTCATGAACCTTGAAATGTATTCAGCCATGTCCTTTTTCATTCCTTTCCAAAAGTACTGCTTTCTATTTGCAACAATTGTCTTCTGATATCTTGGGTGACCAGAATACGGATCTTGATAGATTTCAACCATAACAACTCTCCTCAAATCTGCTACATTCAGAATATAAATTCTACCTTTATAAGTAATAAGTCTATCTTCTTCCAATTTATATCCCTCATACTTCTTCTCAAGACTTTGCTGCTGCAATTTGTCTTTTACCTGCTCGTACAGTTCATCTTCGCCAACATGACTAACAATCTGCTGCCTTAAATCCGATTGGAAAATACTAAGAGATGCCACATGCATTTCCTGTACCTTCCTACTGAGCGCACCGGCCACCTTATTCTCTTTTCCCTTTATGTGCTTGATTTCGAAATCAAACTCACATAAAAACTATAGCCATCTTGCTTGCCTAGCATTCAAAGTAGGCTGATAAAACAAATACTTCTGACCACAATGCTCTGTTATGAGCTCAAATCTTCTACCCATCAAGTAATGTCTCCACATCTTGAGGGCATGTACTATGGCTACAAGCTCTATATAATGAGTGGCATAGTTCTTCTCATGCTCCTTCATCTTTCTTGACTCATAACATATCACGTGGTTGTCCTGCATAAGGACTCCTCCCAGCCCTTTTCCGCATGCATCGATACATATCACAAAATCTTTCTCTGGATCTACAACTTTCAATATTGGTGCACTGGTGAGAAGATTCTTCAACCACTGAAAGCTCTCTTCACACTTCGAAGTCCATTCAAAATTTATCCCCTTCTTTTGCAAAGAAGTGATGGCATGTGCAACCTTGGAAAGTCCCTCAATGAATCTCCTGTAGTATCCTGCAAGTCCCATAAAATATCTTACATTCATCACATTTCTTGGAGTAGGCCAATTCATAATGGCTTCAGTCTTGTCAGGATCTACTGATATACCCTCTTCTAAGATAATGTGACCCAAATACAAAAATTCTATCTTTGTAGAAGTCACACTTGCTCAGTTTTGCATACAACTGATGTTCCCTGAGCACTTGCAATGTCAATCTCAAATGCTCTTCATGTTCTTCCTCATTCTTAAAAGAAACAAGAATGTCATCAAGGAAAACAAGAACAAACTTGTCCAAATATTTGCTGAAGACACTGTTCATAAGGAACATAAATGTAGCTGGTGCATTTGTGAGACCAAATGGTACAACTACAAACTCATGATGTCCATACCTTGTCCTGAAGGTTGTCTTATGAATGTCTTCGTCCTTTATTATCACCTGATGGTAACTAGACCTCAAGTCAATCTTAGAAAATACCTTTGCTCCCCTCATTTGATCAAAGAGGTCATCAATCCTAGGCAAAGGGTATTTATTCTTCACAGTAACCTTGTTCAACTGTCTGTAATCAACACGTAACCTGAGTGTACCATATTTCTTCTTCACAAATAGAATCGGTGCTCCCTAAGGAGACACACTCAGTCAGATATACTTCTTTTCCAACAACTCTTGCAGTTTCATCTTCAACTCTAGCATCTCCAGTGTACTCATCCTGTAGGGTGTCTTGGACATTGGTGTTGCTCCTGGCACAAGTTAAATGGTGAAATCAATGTCCCTCTTTGGAGGAAGCCATGGAATTTCATCAGGAAACACATCCTTGAATTCCTGTAACACCTGATAGTCCTCGAACCTAGGAGTCTCATCTCCAATTGGTTCCATAATATGAGCTGCATACAAGTGGAAACCTTTACTATAGAACTTCTCCAACTACATTGCTGAAACCTGTCTTATTGAAATTACCTTCGGAATACCTTTCACCACTACTAGGTTTCCTCCTTCATCCATGCATTCAAAATTCTTGTTATAACAATCAAGCTTCAGTTGGTGAGATTATAATCAATCCATTCCAATGAGAACGTCAGAGGAACCAAGCAGTAGAACATTCATATCTACACAAGTGTTCAATCCATTCATGACCAATGGACATTTCTCTACCACTTCACTGACCTTTTTCTTAGTCCCTGTGGCTAGCTGAACTAACCAAGATTTTCCATTCTTTACCTTCTTAAAAGCACAAATATCCACTACTCTAGGATTAATGTAACTGTGAGTAGAACTAGGTTCAATCAAAATAGAAACACATTATTGAACAATCTTACCTGCAACTTCAACCACAGTTGACTGGTGATCTTTCTGGCGGTCCTCCAGTGCTACATAAATTATGGGGACTACTCTTGCTACTTGACCCACTATTTTTGCTCCCTGAATGTTATAATCTGGTCTTGCACTTTCATTCTCAAGTGGACAATATTTGCGCAAGTGAGGTCCTTCACATTTCCAACATTTGAGTGGACCTTTATTATGATGTGGCTCTATAGGCTTTCCACCTGTCACTCCAACTGGATTACTCGCAGCTTGGGATGGATGCTTTTGGTGATTCCTAAATCTAGAAGGTTTGAAACCTTTTCTTCTTTCGTCAAACTTCTCATTCTTCTTGTCCTTCCATGCCTTATGGTAATCAGGTTTACGTTTGCTTTGTTCATAGGAATACTTATCCTTCCTTATTGCTTCTTCAAGGGTCCTCGGTTCATAAAACTCAATTATATGTTTGTAGGATTGAGGAAATCCACTCAGAAACCGCTGGACCTTCACTTTTTCATCTCTGATGTACTGGACATACCTCAACAATTCCAAAAACTTGTTTGCATATTCATCCATGGTCTATTGTCCCAATCTCAGCTCATGGAACTCCTTAATCTTGTCATCATAATACCTGTCAAAGAGGTATTTCTGCCTGAAATACTTCTTGAACTATTTCCACTTTAGTTTCCTTTCATTGATCTTATTTACTTATTTGAAGAGTTCCCACCAAATGTATGCTCTTCCATTCAGATTGAAAATGGAAACTCTTGCCTTCATGTTTCCTGAATAATCCTGTACTTGGAAGTACTTCTTTATCCCATGAAGCCAAGCTTCAGTTTCTTGTCCCATCTTTATATCACCATCAAATGTAGGAGGTTTATCTTTCCTAAATTCATATTGAGAGCGATCCCTTTGGTGTCTTCTTCTTTTCCTCTTATGATAAGATGAACTTATATCTCCACTGGATTCTTCAGAATCAGATGGTCCACTAGAAGTCCTTCTCCTTCTCCTAGTGCTGCTCTTACTGCCTTCTAGCCTTGATGTATCCCATCTAGAATCTATCTTTTTTTGTAAGTCTGTCAAACTCTACAATATGGAATCATTCAATTGAAGCTTCTCTTCCTAGGATTTAACCAATATTCTCATGGTGGCTGCAACCTCGGACGGTGTCCTCTGGAATTTCCTTCCATTAGAGTCTATGTCATGATTTCCATTATGGACATTTTCTTCCATGGCATCTTCTGCTTGCTCGTAAGAATCCCGAGCATCATACCCATCATGGGTTCTCATGACTGAACCACCTCTTGCTTTACCACACTGTTCTTTCTAGTGCACTGCTCTTGGAATTTGTTTATAATTCTGCAATGTGTTAGTAACAAACTGTTAGATGCATATCATTAATATAAAATGAAAACTACTTACCTTCCTCTTCTGGAAATTCATAAAACACAATTTTCATTAGAGGAAATTTCAACTCAAAATGGGCCTTTTAAATTTTATTCAAATTCCATGTCATCATGTGTTATCCAATGAAATTGCTTTAAACTTGAAATACCGTATAGGTCTTAAACACCTTTTTAATATAAATTTGGGGATAGGTATCATAAAAAAAACTACTTTTTTGTTTGTATTTTTGACATATATCCCTGTGTTTTTACTCAAATTTCGATCGAGAGAGCTCATTGGATGCAGAATTAAATTCCACATCCAATGAGTACCCACTCGGCATACTTTTGACGGACCCCGCTACCCCAAAAACAAGAAATACCTGAAAAAATAGAATGATGATGTCATCATTTCATTTTTTCAGGTATTTCTTGTTTTTGGGGTAGCGGGGTCCGTCAAAGTAATGCCAAGTGGGTACTCGTTGGATGCGGAATTAAATTCCGCATCCAACAATCTTTCCTGATCGAAATTTGAGTAAAAACACATGGAGATATGTCAAAAATACAAACAAAAAAGTAGTTTTTTTCTTTTCTTCCTCCAAAATTAATAAATATTATTTTATTATTTTAACTATTAATTTATTAGTTCATTTTAGGAGGCCCATTTTGAGTTGAAATTTCCTCTAATGGATTTCTTTTTAGCCCTATGACCACTGACAATCTGCTGAAATCTGCTGAAAACCTACTGAAAGACACTTGAAAACTGCTTGAAAAATTACTGAGAAAATCCTTCGAAAAACCCAAATTTCCTTAGGCCCAATTGGACCCCTTCGCAGCTATCTATCCGATACTTCATTGGTCAAAACAACTATTTCATCGGTAGTCTATTCATTTATTTCTCTCTGGCGTTTCAGTGGGAAAACCAACTAAAATTCCTGTCGACATTGGCGAGAAAACTGACTGTTCATCAGGTCTTCTCCTTACTAATCTTCCAGCATTTCGATAGCTGAAACTTCCAATTTCTTCCACCATATCGGCGAGTCGCTTGTCTATTTCCTTCCAGCGTATCGGGCCTGCAGTGGTCTATCATTCAACAATGGTAGCAAAATATCCCGTTATAATTTTCGCAGACCAAAGCTTTGTTGGCAATCGGGGCGGCATCCTACTATGGCATTGGACACTTAGTCCTGTAGGTGTCCGCAACACGGTTTCCATAAGCCCTAACTCTTCCGCAGTTTCGGCACTCCTGAGCACTTCACACCACCATAGTTATGTTATCAGAACTTGGAACCACTATTCACTAAACACCTTGGCATCGGCGAGTAGAGAGACTAATGCATCGATAGGATAGTTGTCTAAGCTTTTGCAATGGTGGGCACTCAATCAACTAATTTCCGCTGACGTCCTTCAGTGGTCTCATCAACTAACTTTTGTTGATGATTTAAACACAACACTTAAACAAAATTTTGAAACTTTATTCTTCTGTCGATGGGTGGAACCACTAAGTGCTACGCGTCGGTGTTTTAGTCCACACGGCAGCCGCAACGATGGACTGACAAACAACTAAATTCTTCTGCAATGTCAGTTATCCAAACAACTATTTTCCACCGACGGCGTCGGCGTTTCTGTCATCTAAATTTCGCTGACAATTTTATGACTTAGAGAAATTTTCAAAACTTTTCTCTTTTCACTTCCTTTTGCTGCGTTGGCTGTTAGAACAACTAGCAACTGCTCCATCAGATCGTTAGTACCCTAGTCACCCGCAATGACAGCAATCCATTCAACTAATTATTTTCGATGTTCATCGATGATGAATACCACTAACATTTTCTGATCAGTGAGCTGAAGGACATCGGCATCGATAGTCATAACTTTTCCTCATCGAAATAATAGTGCTCTAGGCTTCTGCAATGGCGGGTGCACAAACCACTAACATCTTCCGATGGGTGATGATTTTTTTACTTAGGGAAATTTTCAAAAAAAATTCCCCTGTCGGAACACCTTTTCTCCACAGTATCGGCGGTCGAAGGATCCATCCATCGGAAGGATAGTACTCTGGCTATTTGCAATGGCGGTGCTCAATCAGCTAAGCATCGACGACACGATCAACTAATTTTTCCGCCGGGGTCTGCATTGGGGATCCATCATTCCAAGTTTTTCGATGTGCCGATGACCAAACTCTTAGAAATTTTTCTAAAACCAAGCCTGTTTGTCCCTCATCTAGTGACCTTCAGACTAGATTTTCCGCTACATCAAAAGAACTTCTCACTAGGTTTTTCGATGAGCTGACATTCTGGCACTTAGAAAATTTTGTGAATTTTCTTCTCTTTGCCCATTTTTCCTAGTTTCTTCTGGGAAGTAGGCAACCTACCTCTGTTAACTATTTCTCATGGCCCTCTAAGGTCCAAATTCTATAACATAAGCTCTGTCACTGCATCTTCACGACCCATTCAGGCTGATGTTGTAACCAGGGCTCTGATAGCACATTGTAACGTCCCCAACCCTCCGACCGACGAAGAGGATGCTACTATACATCAAATCATCAGGGCATCAATCCTAACGAACATGAACATACATATATGTAATGCTAAAGTATGATACTTAATACATCAAACATATTACGAGGCATAATCATTCATATACACAATGGAAGCAAAACATATCAATCAATACTCATGCATATACAGATCAAAATTTAACATGTATATTATCATTCATCAACGATAGACATAATTGCAGACATAAGTTAGGCAAGAATACTTATCTTAATAAGAACTTGTTCCGCAACCAGCTACGTTGTCGCAATGTTCCACCCAACCATAGGCTCATGTGCTCCTCAATCTCTCAGCAACGGTGCCACCCCTGAGTGGGGAATGATTTTCTAAGTAATAAAGAACTAACAGGCTTACACATACCCAAGGATAACAACACCACAAGGCTACACAGTTCAGCCAAGCCAACACAGTTGGGTTTATCAAGCGAACAACAAATCAGCCAAGCCAACAAAGTTGGGTTTATTAGGCCATCTAGGAGCCGGGAAAGGCTAAATGCTAAGTTGGTGATCTCATTGAAGAGAAACAGACACCAACACATGAACCATCCTGGCTTCTAGAACACCCACACACACTCAACACAAGGAAATCAGTCCCTTCTCTGCAACGCAGTCCCTCGGACCCTGATTTCCATTCTAGTGCTATTCGAGGGTTGTGGAGAAAAAAGCTAGCTCAGTAAATCTATCTGTGTGGTTCTCAACCCACTAGGTTTATCAAGCACCTCAAGCCCTCATTCACCACTCCAATGCAGTCCGAGGACAAAACCACTGCATGCATGTAGCCAAACAACTATTCAAAATTTTACAGGGGAAAAACACAATCGAACAAAATGTAGGAACTCCCAACAATTATTCAAGAAATACCACCACAAAAAGGGAAAACAAAGCCAAGTAAAATGTGGGAAAATAGAATCCCACAAACGACTATGAACCCATAGCACCCGATCCTCAATGCAATTGCTCGAGAAATTGCACAGGTAGAAAATGGGGAAAGAACAACTCCCAACTATGCGTGATGGACAAAGATGTAACCCACAGAACTATAGATGCCATTACAGCCACGATTCAGCAATGGAAATAACATAACCATTATGAAGTCTGACAATGGTGGAAAAAGACACAAAAATATGCATGAACAGAGGAACAAATTGATCCGCAAGCCAAAAAATCCATGAGGCAGAGGAGATCTGAACATGTTCATAGGCTAACAATCAGTGAGGAAGAGGAGAACCAAACATGTTCGCAAGCCAACAATCGGTGAGGAAGAGGAGAATCGAACCCCCCAACAACAAATTATGGGTTCCTTTAACTCGGTCCACGTGAAGGTGAGTGAACAACCACGATTGGGATAGTGGACAGGCCAAAATATGTGTTGTGGAGAGAGTGCGAGTGTAGTGGTATTTCTGCCAGCAAAATGCTTCCCCATCTAACAACATAATAACTAAGGTGGTGGTGAGAAAAAGAGAGTGGTGACACATGACTCTTCCCCCATAACTCAATGTTCAATATTCCCCTTCCTTATCCTTTGGAATCATTCCCCTTCTCAATTTAGTTGCAGTGAACATAGCTGGTTGGGTTATTTAATTAAAAAGAACATTTACATGATGTCACAATTTAATATATGCCATATGTTCTGATATACCATCGGTGACCATTTCAATCCAAAACATAACATAACCAAATCAATGGTGGGGCTTTTTCCTTTAGCTCCTCACCATGATTATTTACAATATATGTATCATGTATATTTAATGCAAATGGAGTCAAAACTGGGGTGTTACAGGGGTGAGTGGAAAAGGTTGAGGGAACTTTTAGATGCAATGGTAGATTGTAGCTAATGATTTAATATCCATAAAACATAAATCATCCCAAGCAATGCCTACCCTACCAATCTGAGTCCCAATTCTACCAACATACTTGCCAATTAGGATATTTTAGTAAAACACATGCATGTTATATTTCGCTAAAACACGCACATGCTATACTGTACAAAAATGCGGACACGTTATGTAAAATCTGATTTAGGCTTAAAACTGGTTGAGCCCTTCATTTTCTCGACAACAACATCTTCGGGTGACCAAAACAAGCAAGGGGAACGTAATTTTGGTGATAAAAGGAAAACAAACTCCACCATGGAGATCAATCTCTTCATTGTGAGGTATTTAAACAAAATCCTCTCAAGTTAGTTTCCCTATTTTCAATAATTTATATTCTTGAATAGGAGTCAATAGCAAAACATTTTTTAATTTCTAACCCCATAAAGAAATTTACATGCCGAATTGAAACCAAAACCCCAATTTACTCTTAAAAACCAAATTAAATTCACTATTTTCATATGTATATTTACAAGCATCCTTGTGAATTCAAACCAAAATTCACAAATATGCAAAGTTTCTCAAGTATATTGCAAGGTTGAATACGAAATTTACATGCTCAATGGAAACCAAAGTTACTTCAATTTACTCATAAAAACCAAATGAATTTCACTATTTGCATATGTATATTCACAAGCATCCTTGTGAATCCAAAACAAAATTTACAAATATGTAATGTATCTCTAGTATATTGCAAGGTTGGATACAACTATAAAAAAACACTAGTACAAAATGAGAAATTAATGACTAAAAAAATTATTAAAATCCATCTATAAATGACTATTTTTGAGTCAACGACTAATAGTAGCTAATTTCCACTATCTTATAGCTTAACTAACTTAGTCGTATTTTACTTAGTCACTTATAGCTTGAATTATTAGTCATTGATTTAGTCATTGGTAGCCAATGATTTAGTCAATTAATGACCAAATATACTACTAAATAAACTACTAGATGATAACATATTAATGACTAAGAAAAATACGACTAAAAGTTAGTCTATAAGATGAAGGAAATTAGCTACTAATAATCATATATATGCAAATTTAGTCATTTTTATAGTCACAAATTTATGATAGGGAACCCTTTAAAAAGTTGTTATTACTTGATAATGATGATATTCAAACAAATTTTGCATCATTCAAGAATACAAAATAATGATTATCAAGTCACTATAGATCCATAATGGCTTACCGTGTACTATTCCTTCAAGTCCTTCTTGCAATTAATAAATGCATTTGAAAGAATTGGAGGACTATTACAAGGTAAGTTATTATGTATCTATAGTAACTTGATAATCATTATTTTGTATGCTTGAATGATGCAAAAGGAAAAAATACCAGAAATTTAAAGTAATGACAAGCATGCGTCCAATGTTAAACTATCTACCAAGTCATCTAGAGTCATGCCAAGATATCTGAATTTGACTGAATATTCATAAGTAACTTGAAGATAGTGGTTGATGATATCATGGAAAGGAGAATTTCAGTTTATATAAAAGCAAAGGATGAGAAAATGGAGCAACTCATCACCCAAAATGCATATAGAATAGTAAAAAGAAATATACAACTAGTTCCATTTCACATCAAGAAGAATGGGCATTAAATTTAAGCGCTCTTAGATACTAGATAAATGGAAATGAAATGAGATGAAATGTTAGGAACAATACATTCAAGTTTTATTTTTCACAATAAGTATGGATACTTATGTGATCATTTTATTCAGAGGTGACTTAAACAACCACTAACCTGCAATCAAACAATAAACCATGTTCAGATTGATATATAAATAAAATAAAATAAAATATAACAATAGACTATGGAAATCAAACTATCATTTATACCTCGAAAAAGAACTAGCAAATCTCCCACAATTGTTCAACTTTGCGAAAATGTCCGCTTGGAATGTCATTTTTTAAACAAAACAAAAAGAAATTGAAAACATGAAAGTAGTAATTTATTCTACCTGTCTATTGGATGCAAAGTCTCTTAGATGTACAACAGAATTAGTCAAGCACATGCAATAAAATTATAAATGGACAAAAAGAAGAAAATAATGTGGTTTATACCTTCTTCAATTTCTATACTTAGATATATATTACGATCACACTTTGTCTCTTAGGAGACAAGTCACTAACGAAAAAATGGACATATGCGAGAGATAGATATATAGGTAGTTGTAAGGTAGAGTGAGACAAATACAGACCTCAAGGTATTAATGAAAACAGTCTAAAAATGAGGATGAACATTCAATCCCATTGCTAGAATAAATGACAATCTTTTAGGACAGCCATACATCAATAAAATAGAATCTTCTTTGAAATGTGCAAAGGCAAGAAGCTCCTTTCAGGTGTTTCCCTGTTTTGTGCAACTTAGGCCAAGCATAATGTGGCATGTACGGTCAATTCCAAAAAAATGACTCTTCCAGTATGTAATGCCAATAAGAAGTCTAGAAATTCCATATGGGAACAACACTACAATAACTAGAGTATACCAACCATAAATTTAGAGTTTGAGGCATTTGGCTATCATCTAGTAGAGGAAGCCAAAAGTACATTTTGCTAAACACATTTGATTTTATTCAAATTTAATGTTAATAAGATGAAGCATGCATCACTATTTAATAAGTTATAATATGCAGACCATTACAAATGACCCATAAAAACCATTATTTAGAAACACCAAAACTCTGTGATGTTTTATCTTGAGGTATCTTCACTACTCTCCATCCAAGATCCCAGAGTCATAAGGACCAAGCATAATGTGACATGTAGGGTCAATTGTGAAAAATTGACTCTTCCACTATGCAAGGCCAATAAGAAGTTTGTATATGTCATATGGAAATAACACTACAATAGATAGAGTATACCAACTATAAATTCCAGTTGAGGCATCTGGGTGTGATCTAGTTGAGGAAGCCAAATGTCCATTGCAATAAAAATGTCTGATTTTGATAAATTTAATGTACGTAAGACAAATCATGCATGATTGTTTAATCGTTTGTAATATTTGGAGACCATTGCAAATGACCCATGAAAACCATTATTTAGAAACACCAAAACTATTTCAATGGGTGCATCCATGAAGGTGAGTTACATTTTTTGGCAACACGAATTCGGCAAAAACGAAAAAACATACCTCGATCGAGCTTTTAATAAACCCTCGATCGAGGTCTTAACAGCTCGATCAAGGGTTTATAAAGCACTTGATTGAGGTTATGTTAAATGCTCGATCAAGCTTTTTGTAAACCCTTAGTCGATGGTTCAAAACCCTGATCGAGGATTAAAAAGAGCTTGATCGAGGATTCAAGTAGAACTCAATCGAGCATATTTAATTTCATATAAATAGGCAACATGCCCTTCATTTAATTGGATATGGATATGAACTTCCTTTGATGGATATTAGTCGTAGAATATGTGGTTTATAGATGTGATTAATCACATCTATGACTCCAATAAATTACACTTTTAAGTCCAATTACTCTACAACTAATATCGATACATAAAATATAGGGGAAGTGACAGTAGTAATGCATCATGGAAGTGTCACCTAGGGACCAATATGACATCATGTCCTTTCATATTGGGCAGGCTAAAATAAAAAAATTAAAAATCAATATATTGGGGGTATATTAGCGGTAAACAAGGTTTTTCTTTTACTATTTAAATATCCAATATGCTAAGTTATATTTTATTGAACATTCCTGCCTACACCGTTCACTGTTCCTCCAAGCCTGCTAGGTTCCTACGAGTTGCATCTACTTGTGGTCTGAGTACACCTGCACCAAGCCTGTGAGATGCCTGCAAGCTACGTCTTCTTGTGGTCTAAGTGCACCTGCATATGCTGCGTAGATTTTTTAAGTGGTTTTCTCCATCATTTTGTTGGGTTTTCTGGATAACAAGGGCGTGTTGGCCCTTGGGTTTTCTGTGGGTTTTCTCCATCATTTTTCTGTGTTTTCTGGATAACAAGGGCGTGTTGCTCCTTAGGTTTTCTATGGATTTTCTCCACATTTTCTCCATCATGTTTTTTGGATGGATAACAGTGTGTTTTTTCAAATCGTAGCATTGGTAGCAGTGTTTTCTGGAAAATGAGGGCATTTATTCACTATTTTCTTGTCATGGGTTTCTGGTGGGTTTCTCTAGTGCTCGAGGAGGCACGTTGGAGAGCCATTGCATAGCATTCTTGGAGGTAAGCTATAGTGTGTTTAATCTCTGATGAAAAATGCCTTCGGTTGAATGAAAAGTTATCCATCGAGGTCTCAAACTTGCATTTTGCTTTAGTAAACTTGAGTAAATTAAGAAATCCCATAGCCTTTGGCCTGTGCACTTGAATCTTGCTTGAATCTTCAACTGGACTTTCAACTCTGAGGTGAACGGGGCTTTACGACTACAGTCTGTCTATCCATCTGCTTGTTTGTCTTATGCCCATACCCTGAACGTTGGTTCAATTTTTTTTTAAAGATTTATAGGTAGGGAACCTACAGTAGAAGAGCAGATAGCAAGCGAAGACCTAAGTTTAGGCATTGAGAGAGCTAAGAAATGGTAATCATTCTAATTTATAATTTAGAGAAGACCATTCTTGGCTGAAAAGGTTTTAAGTTTATTGGAAAATCCATTCTGAAGAGTGTCATAATTATAAGCTCGATTCTGAACATTAATACAAACAATTATGAATTATAAATACTATAAAATCCCAACTCCCATGTGGTCGTGTCCTATTAAGAGGTGGATTGCAAGTTTTCATTTCAGGATTTCAGTAGTTGTTATCCACCTGAATGGCACCCCTCCATCCGAGTGCTGACATTCACTATGTTGGCACACAAAAGGACATTTATGGATTGAGGGTTGCCCAAAACACTATAGATGGGCATATTATGAACTACATTTATCATCCATCCAGCTGGTTCTTTTTACCTTTTAAATATGTCAAGTCCTGTACGTGACTCTTCTTATATGCAACTTGCATGTTGCACACGAGTGTTGGTTATTGTATCTCGCATATAGATTTGTATGTGGGTTACCCTTCAAGCAACTCGCGTGTCATACACGAGTTGCTAGTATCGATACCTGCATACACCTTCCTTTGACATTAAAAATAAAAACTCGTGATTACTTGAGATTAGTTAATCCCTTAAGATTAATCACCTTAACTTTTCTCAACTTCCTCAACCTTCAAAACTACCTTATTTCACCAAGTATAAATAAAGGCCTTGGGGAGAGTGTTAAACACATACACTTGGAGAGCAAAGTTATGTTGGTGGAGTCCATTCAGAAATCTTTGGAGCAGTGGAACTCAGAGTCCTTTGGTTGCAGAGGATTCCTTGTCTCAGGCGTTGGGTTGTAATCTGAACTCTTTCATTATTGTTAAAAAAGAGAATCCTTCTTCCATATGTGTCTTGAATGTCTCTCATATATTGTGGTTTGATAAATACTTATGATTCAACACTCTGTATATGATTTATCTAACCTGTTTATATATATGTATCATCTTGTATTTGGAGGATTGACTCTTGACAGGTGAAGGAGAAGCATCCTTGAAGGCTTTGGAGGAGAAGCAGAGCGGAAGATGAGAAGCTAGGATCAACCATCGTGTATCGGGTGAGTCTTTCCTATCCTCCTATTTCTTTTACTGCACTCTAGAGTTGATTGCCTGCAAGTTTCATGAGTATGTTGGTAACCCCAGACCTTTGGTTATAAGGTATTTATTCTTGTACAACAGAACTGGCGACTCCACTGGGGATACCAGACTACTATTGGTTGTTTCTGTCACCCCTGATCAGTATTTGCTTTGAATTTTGTGTGTGCTATTTTATCCTAGTTCATACTTATCACAATGTTTGAAAGTCTTGTGGATTTTTCTTATTTTTTGAGAAAAATTGTGTACCTGTAGGTGGGTTTCTCTTCTTCACAGTCGCGTACAGAGGCCTGCATATGCAGGTTGCTCTCTTGGACAGTCCCGTACAGTACATGAGTTTCCCTTCTACATAGTCATGTACAAGCCTGGAAATAGGGATTTTTTAGGATTGGGTTTGCTTGTCCCTCTCTTTGTGTAATTCATGTTTGTTAGTTCGCTTTCTTTATGAATACTGTGTTGTTTCTCTAAAGACATTTGGTGACCACACTTTGTGATTTTTTTGTAAAGCCCTTGGATTTCTTTTGTTTGGATTGTCTTCTGTTTGCATGCTGAAGTAGCTTAGCCTGTTGGGTTATAGGTTGAAGTGTCTATGTCTGGATCAGTGATCAGGGTCTTGGGAATTGTTTTTCAAGTCTATATTTTTTATAATGGTTGGTTTGTCACTTACCTTTAAGAGTTTACAGTGATCTTTTGTCATTGTGTGCACCCAAGCTAGGGTTCCTAGTCTCCCTTTGTTGGTTTATTCTTGGTTATTTTAGCCTGTTTACTTCAGTTTGTTTGTGTTATACAATTGATTAGATCCAAGTATACTCAAGTTTTGTGCATTTTAGGTGCATGGTAGAGTTTGAGCTTTTTAAAAAGTGAAAAGAACAACACTTTTAAGCATTTGCATTTGCTTTTGCATAAGTAGTTTTCATTTCAGTTTTAAAATATAATCTCAAAAAATACAAAAAACATAGGCTTAGTTTCTTTTATCGTTTACATTTGTTCATCAATATATATTTACAAAAAAAAAGAAGTTTGCTTTGATAATGGTAATTTGCTTTGAAAAAAATACACCTTTACCTTTTTAATTTCTTATCGATTCAAAAACACCATAGTTCATCACTCCATTTCCTTCTGAGTAAGAAAAATCCCTTTAAAATGAACGCAATAATTAAAATTTACTAGTAATTTTTTATTTTTAGGGGCCTTTCACCTACTAGCTTATGCTAGACTTGTGGGATAGGAAGTGTAAACTTCCCATAAGTTTTAAAATTCAGACGTAGTGGACCTTTCTTTCGGTAAATACTTGACTTTATCGATTGTATCTGGGATGCTCCTCTCAAACGGGAGTCAAGCACGAGGCCACGTGGAGGCATGGACTGAGGAGATAACCCTCTGATTCCTTGTCAAAACGCAAATCAGGACTTTTACACATCTGGGGATTCTATCCTAGACAGATTTTCGGGCTTAGCTACCCTACCCATGCATACGATTGAGTCTTGCAAATGTCCCCCCAAACTGTTGGTATAGCTAAGGTAGCCTTTAGTCTCTTGACATTTAGGGTTCATACCTAGGTAAACTAGAAGGCTATTTATGGTTCACCTTGAATGGGCTTGGAAGGTAACCGTTGTTGTAAGTGTAGGAGGGTGGTTGGGTGATTCCTTCGCTTGTGCCTAAGAACCACTTCAAGGACGCCAAGTAATCGTTCATCAGCTTTCTTCGGGAAAGTATATCTTTCACCCTTGATTGATTGTTTGAGACTTTAGGATTTTTATAGTGTGTGCTCTATGGGTTTTTCTGTGTTTAGTTGGCCTTAGGGTGTGATTTTTTAAATTTTCAATCATGGAGGACCAACCTATTAGAAGGTCAAGAAGGTTGAGAAACCTTCCTCCTCTCGTCACATTGGAGCCTCCACCTCCACCCCAAAGGCAGAGATTTGACACAGACGGTTCATTTGAACTGGTAGGGATAAGTGAAGTTCTAGTTGAACTAGAACTTATAGCTAACCGTTTTGATCTTGATACAGTTGAGATAGAAGACTTGCAGACTGACGAGTTTGTAAGAAAATTTAACACACCCTTGATTGATTTAAACGATCCTGTGATCATTCAAGTTAGACCTTTTGATTCACCTGTTTTAGGTGTCCCTGTGAGTAGGATTACGTCTTCTACAGGAGAAAGTTATTTTGTGTTCACCTCAGCTGTTCCAGTTGAAGGGGTACTACCTCCCCCAATAAGTGCCCCTAGATCTAGTATACCTTCTACACCTTTGACTCCAGTGAACTAGGTGGTTCAACCACCGGTTCACTCAAACCTAGCAGGTACTTCTGGTGATATGGTTACTGGGATCCCTAGTATACCTACTATTCCTTATTCTTTTCCATATACTAGCCAGAGTGGTTCGGTAGGATCCTCGACATTTGTCCAAGTATTTCCTTGGAATGGGGGGCACATTCCCCTATCCTCTCCATACGTAGGCCCATCACCTTCCTATGTAGGAGTGCAGTTTGGGAAGAATTTCCAAAATCCGATTTCGAACCCGTTTACAAGCTCTCCCTTTTCATTGTTCAGCGGAGAAATACTGGCTTCTGTCTTTCAGACCCCTGTTTCTATGGGTACGGCCCAAACTTCTTATACTGCACCTCCCACACACAATCCTATGGCTTACAGATGAAATCTGTTTCAGATTAATCTACCCACTTTGCAACTGGTGGCAAGGGGAAACCCCACCTTTACCTATGGGCATTCAGGGGAAAGTCCCTCTAATTCCCAGGATAGCACATTTACTACCCCGGTTCAACCCAAAATTATGTTCCTGCCAACCTTAAATTTTCTAGATCTGTCAAAATTGATGAATGAACCGGTGAGGCATGACCCCTTGTGGCCACCTATTCCCACCAAATTGCCATTAGACATCCCTAAATTTGAGGGAAAAGTTGGTGAAGATCCTGGGGCTCATGCCGCCACTTTCCATTTATGGTGTTCTTCGAATTCGCTAAATGAAGATTCAGTAAGGTTGAGGCTGTTTCAGAGAACCTTAACAGGTACCGCGACAAAATGGTATATTGAATTGCCTTCTGCTACTTTCAGTAGTTTCTGGGACTTGGCTAGTGCATTTCTTAGCCACTTTCAGCTCCCGTTCTGATATGATTTCAGAACGGACTTGTTGTCTACTTTTAGGCAGAACAAGGCTACTCACATCTCAGATCACATCCAAGAGTGGAGGAGGAAAAAGAGCCTTATAAAAGACAGTATTCCTCCTGAGTTCCTTTTAGAGTGGTTCCATAAGTCACTGTTTCCCTACATATCTATGGATGTATCCACCTTAGGAGTGACAAATGAAGAAGAATCCATTCTCAGGGCCCAACAACTAGATTTGATTTATTCACAATCTGGGATCTTATATGAGATTATCCCTGAGGCACCTTTCGATATCAACATGGTTCAATATTCAACTTTGTTGCAGATAAGGAATAAAAATTATGAGAAAGAGACTCTTGAGAAGGGCAAAGCTGTAGGTGAAACTTCTAACCCTCTCACAATAGAGAAGCTTGATGAAACTATGCTGAAGATATCGAAAGGTGTCTTCAACAAGACCTTGCATAACCCTAATGCTATGGTTGCTTCAAATTACTCTGTAGTTGAATATTTAGCTCAAACCATGTGTGCAATGTCAGCTTTAGAGGTGTTGTAGAGCTATCCTGCCCAGCGGGATGCCATTTTAGCAACTTTCGGCAGCATGGACTCATTGAGTCTCATGGTGAAATTTCATTTACCTGATGTTAAAATTCGCCTACCTTACCATGTAGCCTTATCAATAGATGTCATCCATGGTGGTAAGACCATTGGAAGGGCAGGTGTTGATGAGGGTTCTTCTACATGTGTTATGTCCTTGACCTGTTGGAAAGCTCTCGGATCCCCAAAGCTGGTCCCATCAAACACTCTACTTACTGCTTTCGATGGAAGATCCTTCCGTCCAGATGGCATCCTGCTGGATTTTGAAATTAAGTTGGCAAGAAAAGTAGTGTCTGTTGAGGTATAAGTGATTGATGCTCCTTTGGACTACAATATGCTTCTGGGAAGGAATTGGACTTATGCGATGTCCACTATTGCGTCAGTCATTTTTCATGAAGTGGTTTTTCCACATGAGCGCAAGTTGGTTACTATTGATCAACTTGATTATACTCAAAAAGGTCCTTTAGAGTCTAATGAGTCTGCTATGCCATTAGTTGATCAGGTAAAACATGTTGCAAAATGATTAGGGATTGGAATGTACACATCGTTGATGGGCACATTTGATCTTCCAGCCCTGGTTAATTATATTGGTTCTACTAGTGTGGGGAAGTCCATAGCTACGGTTGTCAATAGGACTCATCCTTGGGTTCTCCCATCCCCCCATGAACCGGAAGTGCTCTTATTGGTAGTGGAGGTAGCTTATCAAGCTATCACTCAAGCCACTATTGATCCCATTCCAGATCCTCTAACAGTCTCGGAAGATCTGGAAGAAGTCTATTTGCCCTCATGGGCGGAAAACTCTTCGCACTATATAGATTGTTTAGACATGGTTTTACCTTCTGATGAAGCCATTCTGGAAGCCATGAGTGGACATGGTAAATTTGTGAGTATATTCATCATCGATCCTATTTTCTTCCAGAACTAAGTAGAATATAAAATCAAGAGTTTCGTTTGAGACTGTCAGAAGATGTTTATATACCTATCAATCCCTTTCCTAGGGAAGGAATGTTTGCCGAGGGGAATATGGAAAATATTTTCACCACTATACCTATTAACATCTCTGTAAATCCCAATGTCATCGAAAACATATACATAGGTGCCAATTGCTCTCCTGAAGATATTGCCATCTATACTACCCTTTTTAAGGAATTCAGTGATGTCTTTACCTGGTCATATGAGGAGATGCCAGGCATAGATCCATCGATTCTTGAAAATGAAATCTGAACATATCCTGATGCCAAGCCAGTTCGACAAAAGTTAAGACCTATTTACCCATGAAAAGTGGTGGCTGTGAAGGCTGAAGTTGAAAAGTTGTTGAAGGCTAGTTTTATCTATGCCATCGCTTTGACAGAATGGATATCCAACACTGTTCCTGTTGATAAGAAACAAGGGACTATTCGCATCTGTATGGACTTTAGAGACCTCAATAAAGCCTATCCTAAGGACAACTATCCCACACCATTTATAGACTAGATCATAGATGCTTGTGCGGGAAGTGAGGTATTTTCATTTATGGATAGTTTCTCTGGATACAATCAAATTAAAATAAAACTAGAAGACCAACATAGAATTGCTTTCATTTGTCCTTGGGGTAGGTTTGCGTACAAGAAAATGCCCTTTGGATTGAAAAATGTTGGGGAAACCTTTCAACGGGCTATGAAATTTGATTTCCATGACATTAAAGCCATTGTCGAACTATACCTTGACAATCTACCTACACATTATCGTAAGAGGATTCAACATTCAGATCATTTACAATTGATATTTAAGAGATGCAGACATTATAAAGTGCGCTTGAATCCCCACAAGTGTGTATTCTGTGTCGAGTTAGGAATATTACTCAGGTTCATTGTCTCTAGTAGAGGCATCCAGGTGGATCCATTGAAAGTTAAGGCCATTGTAAATCTGCCTCCTCCTCATTCTCTCAGGAAACTTAAAATCCTACAAGGAAACTCTAATTTTCTTCGACGTTTTATTGTTAACTATGCCAAGATTACTAAGGGTTTCATGCACCTACTCAAACAGGACACCCCATTTGTATGGGATGAAACCGCACAACTTTCTTTTGAGGCATTGAAAAAAGCTTTGCTGTCGGCACCCTTATTACGTCCATCAGATTATTCTAGCGATTTTATATTAAATCTGGCTGCGTCAAAGTCAACCATTGGGGTAGTACTAGTCCAGGAGGACGATAAGCTTGTAGAGCATGTAATTTATTATCTTAGCCATGCTTTGGCCGGACCTGAATTTAGATACTCCCACGTTGAGAAATTAGCCTTAGCAGCTATTTATGCTGTGCAGAGGTTACATCACTACATTTTACTGAGGACCACCACAGTAGTGGTGAATGTGAATCCATTCCAATATGTCTTATCCCTATGGATTTTTGGGGGGAAATTTAACAAATGGATAGTCATTCTCCAAGAGTTTGACTTGGATTTGTAGTCCGCTAAGTCTAAGAATTCCTTAGTTTTTGTTGAACTTATAGCAGAATTTCCTACTGAAGAAGATGTAGCGGCCTTCTGCTACCTCAATTGAATGAAAAGCTTCCTGAGCCACCCCTACAACCTTATCAATATACCATCCAATGAACTATTTAAACTATTCTTGGAGAATGGACCTAGATGGCAGAGCCTTTATCCATTTAGCAATTACTTTTGAACTAATCTTATAGATACATTTACACAATGAAATTGGCTTGAATTCTTCAGAACTAATAGGATTATCAAACTTATGGACGAGGGATATGGAAGTGGACATGAAAGATATCAGCATCTTACCAGAAATCCCAGATTCGTTGAGAACCCTTAAGAGATTTTCCTACGAACACCTCATAAAATCTTAGAAAAACTCTATTGGCCATCCATCTAGGCTGGGGTTTTTGTCTTTTTTAAAGAATGCAAAATATCTTGAAGCCCATATTTTGTTACCTTCTGCAACAAAGTTACAATTTCCTCCTCAAAGACAAAGCTAGGGAACAGAGTTTCCATTTTACAACTTCTGCTATTGTAGCTTTATTATGTTCCTTATAGAGACCATTGAAATGGGAAACCCCAACCCTGGACAGGTCCTCAA
>LPNX010289114.1:405538-423855 GCA_001517045.1 Pseudotsuga menziesii
TGATTCATTCTTGAGAGTAGAGAAGGACTTTTAATATCTGGATTTGGCAGGAGGAAGAGTACAACAACTAGGAAAAAGTTGTAGGAGGCTGTGCCAACTTGGTGGAGGTTTCAGACTTGTAGGGACAGTCGTATAGGGCTAGTCATACAATAAGCCTTAGGCCATTTTCTATAGGCCATACAGGGTAGTAGCAGGTGCAGAGGTTCTTTTTGGGGCATATTTGCAGCAAGAATATTTTCTCAAGGGGACAAATTTGCTAGATTTGCTATAGATTGTTTTTTCTTCATTGGGCCATTTTCCCAGTAAGGGAGCCCTTACATGCTTGTATATTATTTTAATAAAAAACATATTTGAAGGGCATACATTTTTTGTATGTGTTATTGAGAAGGTCTGTTTTCCATTTTGGTTCCACTGTTTATATCTCTTAACAAATTCTAGTCAGTTTAAATTATTTAATTAGTTGCGATTTAATTCTTGAAGGAAATCACTAGGAAATAATTATCTAGGTGGATAGTATTAGAAAAATTAACACTTAGCAGTTCCATTGATCTATTTGCGGTCACTTGTGGGACATATAAAAATTTATGGTGTTATTGATGTCAACCTCGTAACGGAATATTGTTTGACATAGTGTCATTGATGTCAACCTCGTAACGGAAGATTGTTTGACATAGTGTCATTAATGACAAGTTGTTTGTGTAGTATGACAACAATCGTATGATCAAGGTGTGATGGTTAATCAACATGGACAGTCAGTGTGAAGAGTTTGATACGTTCATGATGTCTTGTGGCAGTTTGAAAGGTGTTTGGTTATTGAGTGCCTGTTTAAGATTGAAGCAGAGCAGTTATGGTACCCCTATTCAGCTTCGATACTCATCCTCATACATTAACTAGTTGTGCGTCTCTTGTTGGAAATCAAGCATGTTGGTTTTGTGTGCCCATGGATCGACATGGATCTCATCCATTGGATCATATCCAAGTGTCATCGCTCAAGTGCTAGCCTCTAGTCAAAGTTTGGTCAAAGTGCTAAGTTTATGGATTATAGGAATGGTGTTTGAGCGATCTTGGCCCACATTGAAACTAACAGGTCCACACACAAACTATATTGGTTCTTGGCAAGGTATAGGCCTTGGTTACAATCCTAGTGTTAGTCGGACAGATATTGCAAAGGCTCCACTGAGTAGCATATTTTGGTAGTTAGAGTGAGTCTTGTACACACTATGCGATTAGCAAAATTTTGAGTTCCTGTAGTTGTGTATCTTTGGTTTCAGTAGTACCAAATCTCGTTTCCTATAGTCATTTCATTCTCTTCCAGTAATGAATCAATATTATAATCTTGAAATTAATTAGACAATCATTGCTTCTTGACAATCTTGTTTAATTTCTTTCCATGTATGAATGGTTTTACCTCCAAGTCCCATGAGCGATCTCAATGTTGTTGCTTGCATTCTTCAATGTGGCAAGAAGCAATAGGGCTGTTCAAATCCAAACATATCTACTAGGACAAGTTTGCAGTCAGATTTAGTGCTCTTACTACCCATATTTACTGCTCAAAACCTCCATGTTTTCCTGCCAATCTGCTACCACTCTACAGGCCTCTATAAATGTAAGAAGTCATGTTGTAGATGGGTATTAGTAGGCTTTGATTCTTCTGTAAATCCAAGGAATAGAACACTTATAAACATGTTTGAAAAGGAATCATCAGTCTGCTCTGTCACTGTTATTTTGTCAAAAATTTTATGGAACAAAAACTAAAAACATCCTTGCAGCTGCTGCCCTTAATGTCCTCTCTATAATGTGCCACATTTAGTATTTCCTACCCAGACTGCTATCTTCAAATTGACAGTCAACTCTATTCTGCTTGTATGAGTGATGAATTAGGGTTCTAGAATACATACTTAAATTACATCCTAAACTCTAGAAAGAGGCTTACAATGTCATCGTATCCACATAAGTTAGCCAAATGCTCATGGACAAGGGTGGCATCCAAATCATCCCTCAAACACCAATACACCATGAAAACCATCCATGCCTTTCAATAATTTTGAGTGTATATTAACCAAAATACCATATCATCTCAAAAGGTTAGGGTACTCTATCAATTTCACATAAGAAAATATGGACAAGAAGAAAGTAATCAAGATATAACTTCAAGACAATCATCCAGATGAAAATATATTGATATTGAAGCATTAAGCAAAAACAACAATCCATGGCTACTAGTGTGAAGATCTATCAATGCTAGAACATCATCAATCACTAGGGTACCATCACACAGAAGCAAGGATCTAACATTAAAGAACATAGGCCACCCAAATATCCATCAGCATGTCACTCCTTGTTGAAGAATGTGAAAAAATTCACGTGTGGGAACCCATGCAAAATGGGGGGTAACACCGGGCATGGAGTAGGAGATTATTAGTAACCTTGGTGCTTGCTTAGTATGTATTCTATAGGTGACAGGTGGTTTCTGTTAAAAACCTTTTGCATCTGTACTTGAAGCTATATGACCCAAATTCCAATGTATTTGATTCTCTTGTGACTTTTCTGTTCTTTGCTTAATCTTTTAGCACTTGAGGCAAAATCTCAAAGTTGTTTGATGACAAAACCTTTTTAGCAATTGGAGAAAGGAAGTATGCATTTGATGTAAGGTTCCAATCCTAAGTAGTCTCTGCCTCATTTTTATGTACATGAACAACTTTAAACTTAACTAACTTGTCTCCACTAAGTAGCCTATTTTTTATCTGCTTATCAAAAACAACCAATACATCTCCTCTGTCTTTTCTGTTCTTGCCTCAGTTTATTAGCACTTGATGAAAATATCCCTAATCCTTGTAATGATGAACCTTTCTAGTAATTGGAAAAAGGGGTATGTAGGGGTGTGGTCTAGTGGCAAGCAGCAAGGTAATCGGGCTTGTATTAACATGGAGACCTGGGTTCAGAGCCCCCAAAGTGGGCTCCGATTAGGCCAAGTGAAAGTCTTGGGTGACTTTGAGTGCAAGTGCAAGTCCTGGGTGTGTGCTTGAAGCTATATGACCCAAATTCCAATGTATTTGATTCTCCTATGACTTTTTTGTTCTTTCCTTCCCAACATCACAGGGAAGTGTCAAGTCGGTAGTCTATATTCACGACAATCTCCCAAATTGGCATTTAGTTTTTATGTTAATATGGTAGCATGATGAAGATAAGATTTGGCATGGGATTTAAGTGATGGAATAATTTTGATATTTGTTTTTTACGTCATTGGGCTTCTTCCTCATCTAGGCCCAACAGCATAGGGAAGTTCCATTTTAGTGATTTTGTCTTCATAAACAAGAGGAATTACCTATTTGTTTTGTAGTTAAATTTCTCAGATCTTATTTGTAAAATCTCATTGTTTTGGCTATACAAATCTTGAAGATCCATTGTAGTTGCCAAAAATAATAAGCCCACTAAAGGCACAAAATAGAGGGTAAATTGGGATTTGTCATAGAGTGTGGACTTAATTATTTAAATGTTTATCTGTATTACAATAAATGATTAGAAGATCATATACAAATTGGCATTTAGTTCTTTTGTGTTGATATAGCCCTGTGATAATGATAAAAATTAGTGTGGGCTTATGGGTGATAGAATTATTTTTTCCTGTTATGGTATGGTCTTTAGTGATGGAATATTGGTTTTGTTACTTAAGGTTTCAGAGTTCCAACTAGGGGCATTGAGTGAACTTAGTGAAGAGTTTGGTGTTGAGTCCCTGGTGGTCCAGTGTGAGCAGATGAAGGATGCACTCAAGGACATGCCTATGAGAAAGGACCATAAATTGGAATTACTCCATTCCAGTCCTGTAACCTTTTTGCGGAACTGCCCAACTTTCTCATCTGACTTGCCAATTGATGTGCAAAAGCTAAAAAATTTGCTTGAAACTGGAAAATACAGTGATGTTGATGTTTACATCAAGGGGCATGGTCTAGTTGCCCAAGGACACAAAATTGTTTTGAGTGTCTAGAGTGCTCCTTTTTCCAAGGTTATATTCTCAACTTGCTTGCATTAGATCCTATTTTCATTTTCCATTAGTATATTATAAATATGATATTTCCTCGATTGCAGTCCTTTATGGAGGTACCAAAGTTTTGGAACCTATGGGTTTGCATTTAAATCTATCATCATTTTTGAATGATATATATGTTTGCAAATAATTTATTTTCATATCCAGTTTGGATATTAAACTCTATACATGTACTGTACCTGTGATACTTGTTAGACTAAAATTTCCATTTTCTTCGGAGATTATTAAATGGGACTGAGAAAGTAAGTTGTATTACTTGGCAAATGTTTACAAATGCGATGAGTGAAAGCAATGCCTCAGAATTCTGATTGAGGGATGATTCCCCTGAAGCATTTTTAGCTACGGTGCACTTCATGTATAGTGGGATGTTGGATATGGATGAAAGACAGGACTTGGGTTCTTTGTTGCTTCCCCTTATTCTACTAGCAGATCAGTTTGGAATTCACCTTCTTCAACAAGAATGCTGTAAATGCTTATTTGCGTGCATCTCAAAAGTGTTATAGTTTTCCAACCTCTAAATTATTTTTCATGTCATAGGAGGGGTAGTTTAATTGTGTAAAAGTAAGAGCACTATGATTGTTGCTTTTGAATATTGCATCATAAAAACTCTCGCTTGGAATTTGAGGTAGTGAAAAGGTTGCAACTTGCAAGAATTGACGAAATCTTCTATAGCGAAAACTTGCCACAGAGGATGAGGATTTTACAAGGCATACCTACCTTGAGATTCCAAGGGTTACCTAGTGGTTGGGCATCACGAACATCAAAAAAAGAAAAAAAAGAGTTTTCCTACTTAGGTAGTTACAATTTGGACTTAGTAATTAACATAAGTTGCTCTATACATATATGCAGTGTTGGTGTGGTACTTATTGGAAGCAGCTTCTTCATCAGCCATTGTTTGCATAATACAAAACTGAGATCAGAGATTGTGGGCACATTTGGCAACCATTCAGATGAGCTGTTGCAATTTCATTTTGGATTTGAAGCTGACCTTTTGAGTTTTTTTCTTTGCAAGATTCAGTATGTCCAATCCTGCAGGTGGTCACCTCAATGCCTTCATGTGGGCCGTTTGAAGAAGTATGCACAGAAACGTTTTCTAAACATTTTGACTACTGTACTTTTTCCAATGCAGAATTAAAAATGTTAGAGAGGGTCTCATTTATGAAAATAATTAAGGTAGGTTGTTGTTTCCAGCTTATGGCAATGCCCTAGAGTGTTATCCTATTGTAGGATAGTATTTATGACAATTCCTCTTTGCATGCTCAATATCCACCCTAATTTTGTAGCAGGCGTCTGTGAATACAGCAAGGTAACTTGTCTTCCTTTGATAGTTTGGAATGTGGAGACATGGATAAATGTAGTAAACATTTTGAGTTGTGATTATTATGGCTTTTCCAACACCCCGATTTGGTAGTGACCTCTAAGGAGAGGGTTCTGGATGCTATTCTAACTTGGGGAACACAAGGAGATGGCCTTCATGGTTGGGAAGGAGCAAATCAGAAGCTAGAGGAATGCAGTCTTAACACACTCTTTGTAGAAAGGCAAGAACCAATGAATGAATTGCTTGCTCTTGTTCGTTTTCCTCTAATGCCACTTTCTTTACTTCAAAATCTATAACATACAAGCTATCAATGTTCATAAAAAAATAATTTCAAACAATTTTTTCTTTAGTAATCCTGATATAGACACTGTTTAATTTTATCGAACTATTAGCATGCACTAGCACTTGACACTTTTCAACTATGTTGTAGCTAGAGCAGAGCAACCTAAGCAAATTCCAGTCTTTCATGAGCTGGTTAGTGTGAACACATTATTGATGTAACTTGCGTTTTGATGTAAATCTTGCATCATGCAATGAAAAATAGAAGTGATGGGTAGTTTGCCACGTAAAAAGATAATGGAGGTGCTTCAATACCTGGGGACAGATTCAAGCAATGCAACAAAGGAACATAATTAAGTCATTATATTAAAATTTATGTTGTTTTGTGAACCTGTATTTCAATACAAGACTCAAGTGATCAGTTCTTATTATTGAACCTGTATTTCAATACAAGACTCAAGTGGCCTTTTACTTTTATAATTAATAATACTTAATCTCAAAATATATGGCTACAAGCACCTTTCAAAATTATTTGACATAAATAATCAAGAACATCTAAGTAATTGTATTAGGTTTCAACCAATACCGTCGAGCTTTAAGTGACTCTTGTACATATGTGATGGTGATCATAATGGAGTAATTTATTATGGTGGCACTTCATATGGAAAACACCCATGGATGAATCCTGTGCTAGCAAAGGTATAATGTGGAAGTCTATCACATATGTTTATTCATGCTATAAGGTTGACGTGTATGAGACAGTTTAATTGATCCGACGATAGCAACATGAAATTTTTACACTGTTATATGATAGTATTGTTTATTATATAGCTATGTGAAAGATGGGTGTTCATTTTTTACAGGATGTGGAATATAGAGAAAACAAGATTCATACAGGTTGGATTGACAGTCAGATTGCAATGCATGTTAAAGAAGAGAGGCCACCTTGGTATATTTGAGTGGTTGGAGGAGCACTCTATGTAAGCCTTTGAATCAGTTCAAGTTTTGTAAAACCTTGAGGGACTAGTATGTCCTGTTATTTCCTTTGTTTATCATTTACCCGATATTGAGCTCTAACATGCTCATTTTATATCAGAGAGCATCAGCAATGAGTGCCACAATCGTTTCTGAATATTTTGGGTATCTTGAGAAAGGACAAATCCCTCCCAAGATAGGCTGTGTAAAGCTTGTACCTCTATGGAAGTAAATTATTACATTTACAGTATAGCTTGTACCTTTATGGAGGGAAATTTGTGAGAGAAGTGTCTTATGTGACATTGTGACCCTTTTAATCTTTTAAATTTCTATTAATATATGTTTTTGAAATGCAGAATATCTCTTTGGTAAATTCTGTAGTGTCTCTCAACATTGAAGGGATAAAAAATACGGTATGCATTCCTTTAAAAGTTGACAGTCAGTTCTATCTGTTTTGCTAATTAGTTTATTATTTCAAAGTGGAATGACAGATATTATTCCACAGTGGAATAACATAAGCTCTATTTGTATATGGAATTTCATCTTTATTTGTAGATTGACATGGTAAAGGGAGGACCAGGAAGCTATAGACTAAGGCTTAACCAATCAGAAGTTGAAGCTGAAATACACACACTACGTGATGGAGGGCTACTAATGCAGGTGCCTCTCTCTATATCCTTATGTTTTACATTCATACCCTTTGCATTGTATGTTACAAAATAACCTCGGGATATTTGTCCTAAGATGGATTTTTATTTTATTTTTCCCATTTAATTTTGTTGAATTGAATGGGAAAAACAAAATTGAGCCTTCAAAACATTTGAAACGCATAGCAATTGGCCTTATGTAGATATGATAGTTGATATGATAATTTCTCTCAAGTGAAAGGTTTGATTTTTTGTTGTTGTTCTCTGACAGTTATTTGAACATTGATTTGCTGCTATCATTTGACTTCCCTTCTTGCTATGGTAAAATTTCATGGTGCATTACAGTAGCTTCATTTTGAAATTATTCCAGTCTTCTTTCATAATGTTTCTTTTATGATCAGTCTTAGCCAAGGTCAAGGATATTATAGACTTTATCGTAGTAGGTAAATATTTTTATGTTTGAGGGTGGTTTGAGGCATACATGAACACCTGCAAATACTTGTCAGATGTCATAAAATATAATTAAATTAACAGAGTAATAGAAATAGTGAAATATAGTGATAAGAAATGGAGGTGATAATTCTTGTAGTAATTAGCTATACAGTTCTTTGTGGCAAGAAAATTTGTAATGAATAGGATGTTTTTCTTCTAAATATTTGAAAGTGATTATGAATTTCATAACATGCAAACACGCATGTGTGCAAGAAAGTCCAGAATGATAAGAAAAGACACAATTGGAGAAGTGGTAGATAGGGGCAAGTCGAAAGTTCACGATCATCAAGGTTTGCTATAATGAAACATGGTTTCATTAAAATTTCCTTGTTTTCCTACCAACTTGTTAACATTTGGATCATGGGTTGCAATGTTATATTTGCAGATGGCACTATTGCAGGCTTCTTTGAAATGTTGGATGATTATCTTGAGAGAGCATAAATTCTTGGAGAAGATGAAGGTGAAGAGGAGGGTGCATGGCTTCCTCTTTCTGAAATAAAACTTCTTGCAAATAAAATCACATATGCACATTCAAGGAATACTTTACATCTGGCCCCAGTGGAAACTATTGTAAGACTGTTAAGTTTACTTGATTGTCATGTACGGCGTGGGCATGACATGATAGTGGATGAAGAAGATGATGTGAGTCTAGATAATAATATGTTCAGTTGAATTTTATTTTCAAATTAACAGCATGGCTCACAGTGTGTGTGTGTGGCGGTGTGTCCTCTTAAAAACTTTATTTAAATTCTTCAAGAAAGTCCTTATGTCCTGCAAATGTTATGTTCTTCATTTTAGGCATTGTTAGCTAAACACGTTGTTTGACATCTGTTACACAAACTAGATTACCAAGGAGCTCAGGCATGGTAGTACTGGGTGATAGAAATCATCCTTCTAGGTAATAATTAGGCTTTAGGGTAACTGGAAGCAAAACTGCAAGGTTTCAGGTGACAGGGTAGGCTGTTCTTTAGATTGTTCCACAATGTAGGTATGTGATCTCCATACTCTGTTGAATAAAGAATTGAATTAAAGTTTAGGCTTGGATTGTTGAGAATCCATTTTCTTAAGAATGTCACTGTACTACTATTTCATGTGGATGTTGACACAACTAATATAAGAATTACACTTGTCTAAGCTTGTTTGTTTTTTCTAAATGCAACTTAGAAAGGATTGATGTAATCCATTAATTTTATGGTCAAAGAAAAATACTAAATAGTAAGGTTTTGTTGTAGAAGATGTAAGGAACTCAAAATTTCTACTAACATACTATCATGCAGGCTAATAGTGAAAAAAAATATGTGATGGACACATGTGTATAAAATGATGCTGAAATGAGATGTCGTCACTTTCAAAAAATAATAAAAAATTGTATATTGTGAAATAAATTAACAAAAAATTCTAGAGACCACAATGCATTTTGTGTGGATCATGCTCCTATATATATTTTTTTAAATTATTAAGGTAAGATTGAATTATTGGGGATGGACATGAGCCATTTATTAACTTCTTCAAAATTTAAAGGTCACACAGTTCATTAAATGTAAAATTTCACACATTAAATGACATCGAAATATTGTTTTAAAAATATCATTGAGAAGGAAACATAATATTCTACAATTTGTTTTTTGACTACAAGTCGAAATTCACATGGCATATATGCATTTCGAAGGCTTCTATCTAGCACATGAGTAAAAAATCAGGTTTTCATCGCCAAATTTGGCCAAAAAGTGTTACCCATCTTCATGGAATCACCCTTTTTTTTTAAATCTAGCATATTGCTGTCAACCTTGGCTCATAACTTAATTTACTATGCTCACTAGGGTTTGAACCTGAATCTTTAGCATGGGGACACCCTGTCTCGACGCAACCTTTAAACTAGATCTAATGGACATTTTTCACTATTTTTATCCTCTTCAGTCTTGTTTCCTTCTGCTTGTATTTCTCTTGCAATCTTGCTTAAAATTTGAATTGTTTGAGCTGGTAGTTTTAAACTAAAATTATCTAGCAAGCTCATATTGCATGCCATATAGTATAAACCAATTGGAAATCAGTTTAACAAACTGGATTTCAATTAGTGGTGAAAACTCTCCATTTGGTCCATGATCAGTGATCATGTTTCATTCTAAGTTAGTGCCATCCGCATTCCATTTTTTATTGAATCTTTTAATGAAGTAAAATTGAGCAAACATCTAAAACATACAAGAAAACTATACGTCTCTCTACTTGAAATTAAAACCACGAGATCAATCTTTTGGCAGCTTAGAAAAACCAAAAGCAGTATGAGGTGTATCAGGTGTTACAAGCAATTCATCCTCATCTTCCTCGCAGAAATAAGTCTTAAGCATCTCCAATGATTTTTCACAGACCTCTGTGTTTTTATGAGAGTGCAAGTCCTCAAGCTTATCCAAGCCGGCAGCATCCCTAATTTGTCTCACATATACGTTATCATCTGCGAGGCCTGCATTTTTTTCAGCCTCGCCAGCTCGCAATATGTTTTCTAACCCTTCAAGGCAGGCTGCTATAATCGCTGGATCCGGGCAGGCTAGCAGATCACAAAATGGCTTAATGCAACCTTGAAAGACAAGGTATCTGTAAATAAAATATAAAACGTTATCAATATCGCATCATAAAAAAAATGGACATGTAGATAACTGGACATGCAATGAAAAGCTTCATAAAAAAATAGCCATGTAGATAACTGGACATGCAATGAAATCGCTTCATACTTTATCTGTTCGTCACTTCCACGAGTTGCATTTGAAACGGCCCACGCTGCCTCTTTCTTTATCTTGAATTCAGCATTTGACAACAGAGATAGAAGTGGGGGAAATATGTTGGCATTAATAACCGCCTGCAACGAAAACACAGTGCATTAAAACGAAATGCTCGAGTAATATTACACAGAAAATGTGACACCTGTAGCAAATATCACTATAAATCCAAAACCATTTCCACCTGAACTTGCTTTTCGGTCCCTGCAGTAATATTGGAGATTGTCCAACATGCTAGTCTTACAATGGCTTTGTTGGTCTGTTGGGCTGTGAGAAGATGCAAGATGCGAGGAAGAGCCTGATTGTCAATTACAACCTGCAAACTAGAAAATATAAGATAAAAAGATAAACGAAAAATAAACCCACTAGATCTGAAATTGGACTTTTGCATGGGCCTCCTCTTTAAACCATTAAATCAGAGCTCAAACGATATGAAAAAATATCATTCAAATTATTTAGAAGTATGAAAAATGTGAAGTAAAACCTGTGTTTGCACGTCATCGCCACTTAGTATGTATCCCACTGTTCTCAGTGCAGGGATAACGACCAATGCGGAAGAATACCTAAATTACAAACGATTCATTTGGACCGATACAGCTAGAAATAAAATACTATACATATTGTATTAATGTTAACATTAAATTTGATACAAATAAAATGAAATAAAACAGATTAACGCTTTCATTGCTTATTATACTCACGACAAAAGTTCCACCAACTTTGGGCAAATGCCCGCGTCAATTATTGCCTGAATTTTGAAATTGGGGCCTTTAGAAAGATATGACAGGGACCAGCATGCATCTGCCAAGACCTTATCATCTTGCATATGGAGAAGCCATTGCAGAGCAGGCAATGCATATTTCACCTGAAATCCATAAGCAAAAGTCTGTCAAAAGGTAGAGGGAATTCTTTATACTGTTAAAGTCTCATCCATCTAACGTCCAAATCCACCTACCGAGCACGAAGAGCTATATACAAAATCTCGAGTATATATAAACAAAATCTAAAGTATATTTAAACAGAGAAGAAAAGACACAAAATCGATTTTTCCTACCTGATCAAATTGAGGGTCAGGGCTACCGCGGCAAAAATTTGAGAGAGTCCATGTAGCAATTTTTATCATTGATATTTTTGCAGTCATATTAAACAGGGAAAGCACCTGCCTTAATGCTCCATGACCTAGTGCGAGATCCCTATATGCTGGAGAGTCTCCAACAATATGTCCCACAGCGCAAAGAGCCTTATAGCAATACCAATTGGGGGAGTAGAATTGTTATTAAAATTCAATCTTAGAGATGATATAAAGATAGTTGAGATTGTAAAAACTCAGCTGGATGCAATCTATGACATCCATAAAAGTTTAAAAGTCTTAAGAGCAGGTTAAAGTGTACCTTTTCTCGAATGTTATCATTCTCAGACTTGAGAAGCTCCAAAAATATAGGCAGTGCCCCGCAGTCAATGACAACCTTTGTATGCTCAGAGGTTCCTGAGAATATATTTGTCAAAGTCCAAGCTGCTTCAAACTGCTTGGACATATTAAAGTAATCATTATATATTTCATGTTTCTACTAAATAATATCCAGTGATGTGAGAAGAATGAAGTTTTTTTCTGATCAGGTTGAAATGGATATATTATCAATCAACTTGTTTATAAAAAAATTAAACTTACTTGAAGCTGAGGCATATCGCTCCTCCTGAGAATATTGACAAGGAGAGGAACTGCACCGGACTCGATGATTGCATCGATTGGAGGATTTCTTGCTGCACAGAGAAGGAAATACTTAGTGTTGGGAAGATTGCTCGATTGCATTAAACACATGAGATCTGGTAGGTTTTTATGGGTTAGGATAAAAACGTACCCGTAGATAACATCTTTCTTAGGTGAACAGCAGCGGCCTCCTTTGCTTGAATATTTTCAGAAGCAAGGGCTAAAACAGTCGATGGCAAAGTCTGTAACTGCACCAATAAACATTTGCATCAATCAACACTAACATAACAGTAATCGAATCACAGAGTATAAAAACATTTAAATTTACTGCTGGTAAACAGGCACTAACAAACAAATCCTAGGCCACTACTGGTAAACGCGTAGCAAACTACCATTTAACTGCAGATTTTTATATAACATGTTACTGTAAGAGAATTTACATTTTCGTCCAGGGAAATCGTTTGATCGTATCCAATAGAGGGCTGACTATTGTGGGCTGACGCAACACCTTCTCTGCGTTTTTTGAGCAGAGTTTCCTCCCTCTTAGACTTTCGAATCTCCACCATGTTTTCCACTCGCTTGAAACGGGCCTCTACTCTATCGACTGCCACCTTGTAACGTTTCTTTCGGGCATCGACTTTAGAGTTGGGTCTGAGAGACATTTTGGCGTAAGGTAACACGGATTCTCTCAAATACAGGGAAGGAGTTCGATTTTCTAAAGTATTTACCCGATTTAGCCCTTCAGACTTCTCCAACCCCTTTTGGTCTAAAAGCGTACCCGATTTAGCCTTCAGAACTCTCTGACCTCTTTTGTTTAAAAGCGAATATCACGATCGCACGAACTTTTTCAATCTACCATGTAGGGATGTATTCTGAGAATACACACCAATACCAGGAGTGATTGACCAATTCTCGAAGGTTTACAGTTATTTGCCGCGGTCACTTTCCTTGATTTGAAATTTGTACAATAGGCGTCCTTGTTTATATAGTTCATGTGCATCGCTTGAATGTCTCATACCGATTCATACCCATGAAAGTCGCTTTATTTCTCTCATATATATAAACTAATTTTTTTTTTTTTTTTTGGAAATTGATGTGGGTTTTGGTCGGTATTAGTAAATTTTTTTTAGATTTAAATTTGAAATTTTTTGAATTGTAATTTTGAATGTATAAATAGATTTAATATCCTCAACTATCTCCATGGAATTATGTAATTTCCACAACTAATATATGTCATTGAAAAGAAATTAAGAATTGAAAAATTGGTATGTTTTCGAGTGGATAAGGAAATTGAAAAATTAATGTGCTTCCAAGTAATGTGTACATTAAGATAATAGAGCACCTTGAATTTTCCATCAATTCAAAATAAATTAAAACAAGCTTAGGGCTCTTCCCCTTCAAAGAACTTATCCTCACAACATTTAATTCATATTGAATAGCATATTTATATATTTAGTCATCATTTAATGGTAATGCCTATATCTTTAATCAACAATATATAAAATTGCTCACGGTATTATTTAATAATAATTTATTTTTTCCTCAATTATATTATGTTTGATTTTAGCCATTATTCTATCCTAGGTTGTACTTTTAATTTTCTATTTCTTCAATCTATCCAACTTTACATAGTCCGTGTTAGATTTTTATCATTTAAGCGATATGATCTTAGGATCTTATTTGAGAGAATAACATGCACATCAATAAACACAAGAGACAAGAGACACAAAGAATTTTTCTCGGGGAAACCATAAAGGAGAAAACCCTGCAACTTCCTCAGAGATAGAATGAGCACCAACGGCAACAGTAAAACCCAAAAACATAAAGATGATCTCCGACAACAATTGTCTTTTTCTTTGATCCTAGCTTCTTCTCTCTCACTCATTCGCCCCCGTTGACTGTGTGTGTGTGTGTGATAAATAGAGAGGCTCACTCTCTATTTATATTCTTTCGTTCACTTAATCTCCACTTCAACATGTCGGCCCCACTTGACAATTACTTACTAGGGCCGACATGTCTAGGAGAGTCTAATAAACCTAGTGCCCAACAATTGTGGGGACTTTTCCCTCCGATCAACAAGGAGGGTTAACCTTGACACAATTGTGGGGACTATTGCCCCAACTTACAATGGAAGGTTAACCTCAATGACTTTACATGACTTTTTACATTATTGAATCTCCCGATCGGAACATCGGGGCATGACATGACTCAATTAAATTATAGATACTACCCGGAATAAACATCGGGGTACAACACATAAGATATACAAGTGAATACATTCTGAAGTTACAAATACATCAACACTCCCTCTTAACTTGGAAGGTATTCTCTCAACACAATTTATCAGCACAAGTCTTCTTCTCTGTATCATCTGGATCAACATCAAGTCATGTTCATATTCAAGTCTCGATCTGTATCATCACTAGATCTAGATCATCACTGGATCTGCATCATCATTGGACCTAGATCATCACTTCTGGATCATCACTAGGTCATCATCAATGGTGCTATCGCAATTCTACTCGTCATAGGACGTTCTACAGATCCAACCCTTTTTCATGCTGGTTGTAGGCCTAGCATCCATGTAGGTCTTTATCTTCTTCAGCACTTATATCTGACCATATGTTAGAAAGTTCTACCCAGCAGTTACATCTGGCCATGGAAAGAACACATCCACCACCATGTCAGAAAGGCATGCCCAGCACTCACATCTAACCATTGGAAGAACACATCCAAGAACCATGTCAGAAAGGCCTAGCACTTACATTCACCAGCATGATAGGACACACCTACTATCATCTGTGAAAAGGCCCAACACTTACAACCATTAGCATGATACGACACACCTACTGTCATCTATGGAAGGGCCCAACACTTACAACTAGTGGCATGGTAGGACATAACTACTACCATCCATGGAAGGGCTCTACACTTACATCTAACCATGCAAGGAACCAATCAAGCATACATCCTAGAAGGGATCTCAGCTCTAGGCTGAGTATTCCCAGTAACTGACTAGGTGCCTTTGTTCTCCCAAAGAATAGTGTCACGTCCCCATGCCTCCGACCGGAAAAGAGGACGCGATCTAATGGCTATAACAGACCGGGCTAAGAGCCCATAAACATATGGAGGAATAAAATTTCATAAACAGAATGCCTAATCATGCACATTGAACATTTATCTTGCACAGCGGAAATCCATGGCATTAACCAACCGTACTAACAGCCTCATGAACATGTACAGGAAGTAAAATGGTAAAACAGAATGCTGAAGTAGAATGCATTGAAATAAAACATGCATAGATGCCAATGCTTGTCAAATACAGCTACAGTGAATTAGCATACACAGCGGAAACATCATCATTTCTACAGCATTCATACAACATGCTCATTTCATTTTAATTAACAGTAAATATAGAATTTGCAGAGGTAAAATGCACAAGAACACTTATCTTATGAAAGCCTTGCTCCGCAACCAGCTACGTCGCTGCAACGTTCCACCCAACCATAGGCCAGCGTGCTCCTCAATCTCTCAGAAACGCTGCCACCCCCGAGCTGGGCATGATTCTCCAAGGAATAAGGGAACTAGCAGGCTTGCACATAGCCAGGATACACAAAAACATAGCCAAGCCAACTAAGTTGGGTTTATCAGGCCATTAAGGAGCTGAAGAAGGCAATTGCTAAGCTGGTGAGCTCATTACAGAGCCAAGAAAACATACACCAAAACTAGCGTGACCTCTAAGACACCCAAACACACCTAACACAAGGAATCAGTCCCTTCTCTGCTACACAGTCCCTCAGGCCCTGCATTCCCTTCCAGTGCTATTCAGGGGTGTTGGAGAAGAAGGCCAGCCCTCTAGTTTTGTCTGTGTGGTTTCTAACACCAGGTTTATCAAGCAACCAAGCCAAAATCCTCAATCCTCACACAGTCCAAAGACCAACCATTGCACTCAGGCAACCAATTTAGCTAACACAGCTTGAACAGTAAAAACGAATTACACAGCCCCATGTGTAACAGCAAAAACGGCTCACAACATGGGGAAAACACACAGTCCTGAAGCTTATCAGGGAAACCAACTCACAACAGGGAAAAACGTCCCAAATAGCCAGTGCGTGAGACCCAAAAGTCAGTGAGACAGCCAAAAACGTGAATGGAAAATGCACCAGCAGCTCCAAAAACGTGAGGAAGACAACCCAGGCCCTGGCATTACAAAAACGACCTCCAATCCATGGGAAAAATGAAGCCAACAGCCAAAACGTGGGATCCAAACACACAGGAAAAACTCCAACTGCTCCCAAAACGTGAGGAAACTGAAAAACGTGCATGCCTAGCAGAATGGCCTGCGTTTTTGGGTATTTTTCTTGCCAAGGAAGTCAGAACACGTTTTTCAAAAATGGGTCTCTGCCCAATTCGAATTTGGTTGCCCATACTCTTCCCATTCCATGCAATAACTAACTCAACCACATTCTGGCAGAATTAAATGATTGGAGAAAAAGACAAGAAAGGTAGTTGACACTTTGATGGGTTTTCTCATAGACATTTGGATTTTCCCCATTGGCCCATAGGATAAATATTTCACCCCCCCCTTATCCTTAGAAAATCATGCCCCTTCGATTTAGTTGCCGCAACTGTAGCTGGTTGTGTTTATTTTTATTATAGATGCATATGTACATGATGCTGAAACTTAATATGTGCCGCATGCCCCAATATACCATCGGTGACAATTTAAATCCCAAAACATAGCATAGTCGATCAATGGCGGGGACTTGGCCTTTAGCTCCACACCATGATCATTTACAATATATACATCATATACATCTAATGTAACGGGGTCAAGACCGGGACGTGACAAATAGCCTCTCAGCACTAAGCTTAGTATTGTTGGTAACTAACCAAGTGCCTCCATTCTCATAGAGAATGTCCTCTCAGCACTAAGCTGAGTATTCCTACTAACTAACTAGGTGCCTCCATTCTCCTAGAGAATGGCCTCTCAGCGCTAAGCTGATTATTCCTGGTAACTGACCAGGTGCCTCCATTATCATAGAGAATGGCCTCTCAGTATTAAGCTGAGTATTCCGGGTAACTTACCAGGTGCCTCCATTCTCCCAGAGAATGGCCTTCAACACTTATATCTTATCATGTGGGAACACATCCCTCAATCACATCAGAATGGCTCTGCACTGATCATGTGCTAACATAATCCACAATAAGATCAGAGCATATTTGCACTTACATCTGACCATGTGAAGCTCAGCCTTCCACCATGTCAGAAGGGCCCACAGACTCATCACTTCCCCTTGGAAGGAACCTCGATCTCGAGAACACCAAGCTTCTCCCTGAAGTACTCAAACTTCACTATGGCCATTTCTAACATAGAATCACATTAGGGTTGATTACACCCAAGGATAATCTGGGAGCTTTGCCATGACCGATTACATCCGAGGACAACCTACAGAACCGATTACATCTGAGCAACCTACGAGCTTTGCCAGGATTTATTCTCAGACAACCTGTCTCACTGCCTATGCTAGAACTCCCTCTTTCGAGAGATATCGATCTCGATCATAGCTCCTTTCTGCATCATACAAAAATGCAAGTCAAATCAACCAAATCAAATAGTAGTTTTCAAAACAAACATACTACCTCCCAAATGGCAAGTGGCAACATCTTTTTCCTTGGCTATACTCATTGCCATGAAGGACTGCTTCCTGCTACACCAAGAAGTGATCTTCCTATAAATGGCACTACCTATCCAATCCGAATCCACATAACCCTTCAGGTTAATGTTTTGATTCACCTCATACTTAAGCCCACACTCAATTGTACCCTTCAGGTACCTTACTGCATGCTTTGCAACCATCAGGTGAACATGTCTCAATGTGTTCACAACAAAGAAAATATCTAGTCTTGTATTCGTCAGGTACATCAAGGAACAAATCATTTGATGATACATCATGGCATCAACCAACTGTGTTGAAGCAACACTCAATAGCTTCAGGTTCGATGCCATAGGTGTGGTCATGCAGTCCATCATCCTGAACCTCTTCAGGATCTCTACTGCATACTTCCCTTGTCCACACCT
>LPNX010289114.1:423877-461160 GCA_001517045.1 Pseudotsuga menziesii
ATACCCAAGTCCCTCATCTCGAACTCGACAACAAGTCTTCTTCTTGCAAATTTATTGAGGTCCTCTTTTCTGTCAGGAACAAGTCATCGACATATAGTAGGAGCATCACTAGTCTTCCACCTTTAACCTTGAAGAAAAGGTTGGAATCCGCTTTACTCTCAATAAAAGGTAGAGTCATCAATAAGCTATCCATCCTATCGTACCATGTTGAACCTCATGATCTTCTACAGTCACTCCCTCTGAAGAAGAGTATCATACTCCTTCTATCTTTCATACTCTATGCACTGAAACACTTTGTACCAAAGTGACAAGTAGCTTCCTCTGCTACTATTATTCTATGTATCCATTTGGGGTCACTGGATACTAAGATCCTCTATCTTGAACCTTTTGAAAAGTTCTTCTCGCACCCATTTGTGAGCTTGTCATCCTCTATAGGCTTTCATCTTCAACCTTGTAGCAAAGGTTAAGATCTTCATCACTCTAGGCGATCTTCATCACTCTAGGTGATCTTCAAGATCCTTATGTATGTGTTATCCCATGGGTGTCTTCTAATATCATACAAGGCCCTCTTTAATTTGCACACACGGTTCTTCCTGTCATGCGTCTTATCTTTCAATGGCTGCAAATGTCTCTTTGTAGTCCATGCCTTCTTTCCATGAGAAGCCTCATGCTACAAATCATGCCTTGTATCCCATGATGTTTCCATCTACTCCATGATGGAACTACGAACTTCCCTTCAAGTCTCGATACTGCATCCTAGACATCATTCTTTATTTTGTATTATTAGAGTGAATCTTGAATTGTCGTCACTTGTTCTTCGGAACAATTCTTATCCTTCTTTTCTTGTAGATGATTGTACGCGATCTTTCCTACAAGTCAAATGCACCAGTTGTATGATTAGAAACATTTCATAAGGAATATTCATAATGGCAAATTCTTATGCGTAAATATATGATCATGCAACTATTTTAGCCAATACAACATTCATCCATATCTCTTGGAATCTTTCTAAATGCCTTCCATCTCTACCAGGACAACATTGAGATTATGCACTAATCCAATATGTCAACAGAGAGGTTTCATTCTAGATAAGTAGCAATGGAGAGTTGTATAGCACCATGAGATACTTACCCATCACATGCATATTAGTAGTATACTGTTGTTAATGCAAAAATGATATCATGCATAATACATCAACTGAATATAAACAAATTCATAACAAAAACAATATCATGAAATGAAAATTGAATACTTATCTTTATTTGTTTCGTGGGTAGACTCCTTGAGCCTTCAGCTTCATCATCTTATCCATTCATAATAGAATTGTTTCTTATCCAAATGCTAAGATGGATAAGAGGTTCTTCAAGAGTTGAGTTCTTCATATTCCTCATCACTTGAGGGATCTTATTTAGATGGTGAGAGATTGATCTTTAGTTGCTCCCATATTATTTTCTCTTATTATGAGTCGAGCTTCTTCTTGTGTAAAGATTTTAGCCTCATCTCCCTCTGGAACTAGAACCTCTATACTTATGCACGTGTCCAATTCATTTCCTTCAAGAACTAGTGAGATCCCATACTTCCATGCTTTGAAGTTGTTAGCCTCACCAAGCTTGTCATCAAGCTGTTGTCATTAGTCATCTTGAAATGAGAACCTCAACTATAAATAGCAAAATATTAGAACTTGTCGATTTGAGGTGTCCATCGTCGTTCCGAAGTTTGCTGATCTAGGGTTTGTCAGAGAAACCCTAATTTTCAAAACTTGGAATATTTCAGATATGATTGGATAGAAATATATACCTATTCAAATTGAGATATCCAATATAATCCTTTTCTGAAAATAGTGGAGGGAAGCTCCTGGAATAGGAAGCCCTAGTTTACCAATTTTTTTGTGCATAAATTCCTGATACTGTTTCTGTGGTATTTTTGAAAGTACTAATTCTCTATGTCTAAAATTTCGGACTGAGGTGACCTTGTCTGTCCTTGTTCCAACACCATAGGTTTCATCAGAATTCGTTTCACCAATTGGGACTTCTGAGCGTTTTCCCAAGGTGAACTATTTCTTAACTCTTCAACATATTGAAGTTGTACAGACTTCCATGTGTCACTGTTCCATATTTAGGGTCTGAAACTTCTACCACAGAAATTATGGTCTGTGCCCTTTCTGGAAAATCTTGATAAATTTTATTTGGACCTTCATAGCCCAAGATACAACAATTCTCCCCAGGTGTCATGTTTGGGGAGGAATCCTAGGAGAGGCTGGAACCCTAACTTGGAGGAATCATATATCCTAGAATATAGAAAATATGACGTGGAAATGTGGACATAGTGTACACTAGGGATTTATCTTTTACCTCTAAAATTTTCATCATGTGAACCTTCTCGAATCTTGAGATATAGCAAATCTATCAAAACTATCATTTTCAGTATTCTAGGGGTTTTCAGGAATGGGGTCAAACTAGGGTTTTACTTTCTCAGAGTTTCACCCAACTAAAAAATCTCGACCCAGGTCTCTAAAATTTGATTTTGATGACGAGATAAATTTTATGTCGGGCTGACTCAAAAATTCATCTTTTGTAAAATGCCCTAATTTCCCGCACAAAAAGTTGAAAATGCCCGGAATCAAATTCTACATCGACAGAAAGATGCACCCTTCAATGGAAAGTTACCCTAGCCTTCTTTTGTTGATGGATTGTGGAAAGAGACCCAAAAAATAAGAATCCCTATATTCTACATCTCCACAGTGTCTTCTTCTCATGTTAGCTTTGATTCCATGTTATATTTTTATCATTTAAGCAATATGATCCTAGGATCTTATCTGAGAGAATAACATGCACAACAATAAACACAATAGACAAGAGACACAAAGAATTTTCCTCAAGGAAACCATAAAGGAGAAAACCCCGCAACTTCCTCAGAGATAAAATGAGCACCAACGACAGGAGTAAAACCCGAAAACATAAAGATGATCTCCAACAACATTTGTATATTTCTCTCATCACAGCTTCTTCTCTCTCACTCATGCGCCTTAGTTGAGTGAGTGAGTGTGTGTGATAAATAGAGAGGCTCACTCTCTATTTATATTCTTTCATTAACTTAATGTCCACTTCAACATGCCAGCCCCACTTAACAATTACTTACTAGGGCCGACATCTCTAGGAGAGTCTAATAACCTTAGTGCCCCACAATTGTTGGGACTTTGCCCTCCGATCAACAAGGAGGGTTAACCTTGACCCAATTGTGGGGACTATTGCCCTGACTTACAATGGATGGTTAACCTCAATGACCTTATATGACTTTTTTACATTATTGAATCTCCCGATCGAAACATCGGGGCATGGCATGACTCAATTACATTATAGATACTTCTCGGAATAAACATCGGGGTACAATACATAAGATATACAAGTGAATACATTCCGAAGTTACAAATACATCAACAGTCCCACCATAAGGAAACCATTTTAAACATTTTAGGACCCTCAATTTGTGTTAGAATTCTAAATCCTTGATGGTAGAAAGAATTCTATAAACAAGTTAAGAATCTAAGCACACAATTAACCTAACTAGGAATAAGCACATAGTTAACCTCAGTAGGAATTATAGAGAATTAGCATAAGGAGAGAAGAAGGGGAATATTGAGCACATATTAGGGAATGATCAATAAATGATAATTGATATTATTACATTGGTAATACATCCTTATAAATGAGAATTGAGTTATGGAAGACAACTTATTACTAGCTCATAAAACAGACTTTTCGAGTTGACTAGCTTTACCTTATCCACAAAAAAGTTGGATAAAAACAAAATAAATACAGAATCTATAGAAAGGTGCAATTACTAATTCTAGAATTCATTAAAGCTCTCCCGGGGCATATATGGCAAGTGTTTACCATGTGGTGCAAGTGGATTCCAACTATCTAGGCTAGTGGCTAGGAAATTAATCAAACAATGATTAAATATTTTATCCTAAGTATTAAGTGGATTTATTATATTACCACACCCCCCTTTATCTCTTACTTTATGATAATATCTCTGAAATAATCGGAAACATAGACCTATATAGGGCCCAACAACAAAGCTATGGTCGCCATTTACAATTTATCTTGTCCAAAGAACTGAGGAAAGAGGAAAAACCTCATGGGGAAAATCCTCCCTCAAGAAAGGACATGAAAGGAAAACCAAAAATGTTGAATTGTTTTTTATGCTGCTCCAAACTAAATTATGATGTCAAGAGGACTCTTCTTCTTAGGAAGAAGAGAAATATACTCATCTAGATCAAGAACAATTGTAGGATGGAAATTGGGACCATGTAGGGGTGAGTGCACAAAGTTGAGAGAACTTTTAGATGAAATGGTAGATTGTACCTAATGATTCAATATCCATAAAACATAAAGAATCGCAAGCAATGTCGACCCTGCCAAGCGGAGTCCCAATCGTACCAACATACTTTCCAATTAGGTTATTTTAGTAAAACGAATGCGTGTTATATTTCTCTAAAACATGCACATGCTATAGTGTATGAAAACATGCACACGTTATGTAAAATATTATTTATACTTAAAATAGGCCGAGCCCATCATTTTCTCCAAAAAAACGTGCAACAACATCTTTGAGCCGACCAAAACAAGAAAGGGTGAACACGATTTGGGTGATAGAAGGAAAAAAAACTCCACCATGCAAATCAATCTCTTCATTGAGAGGTATTTAAACCAAATCCTCTCATGTTAGTTTCCCTATTTTCAATAATTTCTTTGTCTGAATATGAATCAATACCAAACATTTTTGAATTTCCATTCCCATAAAGAAATTTAGATTCCCAATTGAAACTAAAACCCCAATTTACGCTTAAAAATAAAATAAAATTCACTATTTGCATATGTATATTCACAAACATCCTTGTGAATCCAAACCAAAATTGACAAATATGCAAAGTTTCTCAAGTATATGTCAAGGTTGAATACGAAATTTACATTCCCAATGGAAACCAAAGTTATCCCAATTTAATCATAAAAACCAAATCCATTTCACTATTTGCATATGTATATTCACAAGCATCTTTGTGAATCCAAACCAAAATTTACAAATATAAAAAGTCTCTCCAGTATATTGCAAGGTTGGATACAACTATAAAAAAATTCAGGTAGAATTCATATCTTCCCTGAAATACATAAACATACATGTTAAATCCCTTTCCTCTATCCGAATAATCGATGTTGGTCATCCAAGAACATTAATCAACACCTTATAGTTTTGATGAAACTTCGTAATCCTAGTGTTAAAATAAGCTATAGAATCTTCCCATGCTTAACAAATATTTTCCCTTGACTAAACGGTATGTTTTGGTTAAGGTCAAAACAATCGAGTTCAACATTAGACTCTAACAACATCAAGATACATTGGGAGGTTGATGTGTTTGATTACATGCTAATGACATACTATCATACATGATATAATCCAGTGGAAACCTTGCAACCCTAAAATCCACTATACACAAATATGCAAAGTCTCTCATGGGTATATATAAACAATGCATACAACTAAAATAACATGAATTGGAATCCATACATGCTCCAAATTATATATAAACAAAGATGCTAAATTTCCTATGGAGTCCAAAAAAATTCATGCTACAACAAATAATTACATATCTATAAAAATACTTTCATATATTGGTATTTTATTCATCAAGTCACCTTCTACCACCACTTCTAGGCACTAGCCCTTTCCTCTACCCTCCGTATGGGAGTTGATCCTCGAAGGGGATTAGTCAAGACCTCATATTTTCGATCAAACTTCATAATCCAAGCCTTAAAATAAGGTAGAGGAGCTTCCCAATCAACATATACCCCAAATTACATATATAAACAAAGATTCTAAATGGCCTATGGAGTCCAATAAAAATCACGCTACCCTTTTAATTACATATCTATCAAAATCCTTTCCTATATTGGGATTTTATGCATCAATATAACCTTCTGTCACTTCCTCTAGAACTTATCCCCTGCCTCTATCTACAATATTGGATTTGGTCCTCCAAGGGAATTAGTCAACACCTCACAGTTTCGATTAAAATTCATAAAATAATCCTTAAAAGAAGGTAGCGAAGCTTCCCAATCAACATATCCCTGAAATTACATATAAACAAAGATGTTAAATGGCCTATGGAATCCAAAAAAAATCATGCTACAACAAATAATTACATATATATCAAAATCATTTCTTATATTGGGATTTTATTCGTCAATATCACCTAATTCCACCTGCTCTAGGCTCTATCCCTTGCCTCTACCCACAATTTGGGAATTTCTTCTCCAAGGGAATTAGTCAACACCTCCGAATTTCGATGGAAATTCATAATCCAAGTGTGAAAATAAGGTAGAGTAGCTTCCCAATCAACATATTCATATAATACATTTGATGTATGCATCAGGATATTGGAATTAATACAATTTTACGACATAAATTTAAGATGAAAAAATGTTCAATGTTTATTCTTTAGTTTAAAATTCAACATCAATTTTAAAATTTAAATTATAAATAGTTTATGTTGTTATTTGTCGTACATTAGTTTTACACATTTCATTGCATAGATATGTCGTTATACCATTTGTTTATTTTTCTAATGATATTTTATTTTTGTTTATGATGGAAATGGCTACTATAGACTACAATGCAGAGATTCTGGGAGTTATTGGTCAATTGAGAGATATCGGTTCAGCTTGGAGGGGTGGAGATAAACTCCACCACTCCTTGTTAGCATCATTACTGACCATAGCTAATACCATCAACATATTTAACAATGCTTTGTACTGAGCATAGCATCATGCATAGAATAAAAATGACTAGAATATGTTGATGTCTATTGAGCTACAATGAGATTAAGAATCTCAAAATAACAAAAGAGCATATATATATTCACAATTTAGAGTGCCTGGGATGGATAACATTCGAGAGAGGATCAAACCACATATTTCCATTGAGTGGTTCATTTTTCAACCAATTAGAGACCATTGGATGGACATATGGTACAATATTTTTTATATTCCCCCACATAACAACAGGGAAATACCTCTATACTTTGTCTGGAAACTTTATGCAGATTTGGTGATGCGAAAACATGTCAACTATTTTAACATGTTGGGATTCCAAGGATATGGTAGAGGGATGCCCTAAAAATGTCCCAATGATAGGCATAGAGATCTTGATTGACAGATACCTCCACCCCATGTCCAGCTACCAAGACCATCCATCCCTCCTACACATGATATGATTACCCAGACATCAGAGGAATTTCTTATGCTAGCAAAGGTTATTTCTCTCCAAACTGCAACTATTGACCAAGTAGCACCCTCTTCCTCTAGTGGGGTACAACCATCATCTTCTGGTGGTAGAGGACCATTTATTGGTGGGGATAGAATGAAATCTCATGAGCGCCAGATGGAGCCACATGTGTGCACGAAGTGTGGTCAATCTTGTTATGGTTATGGACCAACACATGGTACCTCTACGATGATTGGTGGTTAGATAAAGACATTGTAAAAACTTTATTATTGTTCAATTTAATTTTTCCATATTGTACACATATTAAAATATTCTTAATATATGCAATTTTTAATCTTGCAGGAGCGTGATTCCTCTAAGGGGGGTGGTAGTGTATCGGTTGTTGTCATATCTGAGGATCAAATAACCAACACCGAGGTAATATTTCAACATGTGTCATTTTTTAATACGTATCATTTTTTTAATACATGTTAGTTAATTGTTTTGTTAAATGGTCTAATATTTACAATTTTTGAAGTTGCAGGAACCGCATTTTGAACAAGATGTCAAAGATATTAATCTCGGTGAATTCCCCGCAGGTGGATTCTATGATTACCTTAGGAATGTAAGTACATGATTAATGACTAAATATTGTTAATTTTTATTTATTTATTACTGTACACTCCTTTATATATTGCTAATATTTATAATTTTTAAACTTGTAGTTGCAATTTGGCTCTGCATAGGGGCAATAAATTGTTAGTAGCTATCTCTCCCATGGGGTGGATATATCCCAAGAAGAGGTAAGTATATTACAACATGTTATTTTTTTCAGTACATATTATTCAATCCATTTGTGTCCATGTCTAACTATATCAACACTTCAAAACTGCAGACATTAATTCAAATCCCTACACCACCTCTTTGGTTTGGATCTCCCCATAGTACATACGCAGATAAGAGTGTTGTCTACACCAGATGACCCTCTTCCATAAAAAGAGCAGGTGTCCATGAAGATGAACCTAGTGATTCCACGATAATGTACACATATCTCCAAGAAGGAGGATACCAGAGGCATCTATACCTCGGATGGATTGAGTGTTTGTTTTATGTACAATTGAGTGGTATTTTAAATTTTCAAACATTGTTAGTGTTGGAAAGTATTATAAGTTTAGTTACCTAATCAAGAAATACTATCCTTGATTTGGATTTGCCAGAGATGCACAGTTGTTCCAAACAGAGGAAAAAAGAATCATATTCAAGAAAAAACAAGAGGAAGTTAGATTTTTGATGTGTTAGTCAAGGACAAAATTGTACTTTTGTGTACAAGAGGAAGTTAGAGTTTAGGGGCGTTGTCTAGGACAGATGTACTTTTGTTTGCATGTATATCAATGATTTTTTCCATACATGTAGATTGGTAGGCCATCTAAGCACCTTTTATGTTTTTATTATAACTTTCATGAAATAAAAGATATTTCATATTTGCTCTTGATATATTCATAATTCATTGTTATGTGTGATCATACATTTGTGGCCAAGAATGTTTCTATGTGTAATGTTCCCAATTTTTGATAGATTTAGGATTGCATGGAGATATCAATTATAAATTTGAGAACAATGTACAATTACAACATTGCATAATCACAACAATGTACATTTGAATTTTTTTTACCACGATCCAATTACATTTACAATGTTAAATTGTATTCACAAAAATGCAACATACCTAACACATATAAGCACCAAACACACCTAAGAAACTAACCGAACTAAGTGGAATACAAAAGCACCTTACCCACATAGCAACCTAACAAACATTTAAAGGATGCACTAAGTTGACACACCTAAGTGATGCACTTGTGTGGCCCACATAAATGAAATTGGTGTTTGGTGTGATGACTTTCATCTAATGAATATATGGGATACACATATATAATCTACACAAAAACACACAGAGGTTATGCATGAAATTCAATACATAATAAACCATGTGTATGAATAGTTGTATATGTTAAAGTTAGCACAACTGTGAGACCCCTTTTAAGGGAGGATAGTACCCTTCGGTGAAAAGATCAAACCTAAAAGTATGTTAGTATAAGGTTGATTCAAAATAATGGTTATGATTCTTTACTATTGTTTCCCATCTACATTATTTTATCATTTTGTTACTATACATGTAATTTGATGAATCACCTCAAGGACCAACTTTAACGCACTTACCAATGGAGTTTAAAGTTGAAAGAGATGAAAATTATGTGTGACTTTAGAATAGTTTAAATTGAGTGGAGAAGTACTATTCTTAATTTTCCTTTATATTTTTGTTGATGTATTGAAGTATATTTATTTACCTATGTCAAATCTGAACTAACCCTAAACTTTAACAGTATAAATAATTGCAAATGACGTGAATACTTTAAAGGACCATTCTCGAGTTGTTAAGTAGTTGTATTAATACTCATTGTTATTGGTATACATGTTTCTAAACTAAAAGAGACAAACTTGAGTCCACAAGTTTCTATTTGATTGACTTGGACGTGAACACAGAGTTCCTATATCCAGGTATTGTATGGAAAAAAAATTGAGAAACATTGTCATGGTCTAGCTTGACCCTTTCCACTACTAATACCTTTATGTAATGAATGTGACTAATAATGAATGCGATAATAATGTGGTTTACTTTATTGTACCTATTATTTCCATACTGCTATTTTATAAATTTCTCCGTTATATTTATTGTATGCTCTTGTGTAAGAATATACCTAGTAGTATGGTAAAACAATTCGATTATAAGAGGATTACTAGGAACACAATGTACTAATAAGGTATCCTTATTCTTTGTGCTTCCAATTTGTAGTTCTTAGTCAAACATAGATATCCGATCCATAGTGATCATTCTATGGCACATTGAAGCTCACCTCCTACAGGATTTTAGGGACACCTATTGAATCCCTACCCGAGGCATATAATTATAATTGTGCATCAAAACTCGGTTATGGGGGTTCATGCAAGTGTTTTTAGGTAGTTTCCATGTGGGAATGCTAGCCACAAGTTCTCGGTCAAGGAATTTGCAAAGTTGAACCCTATGTGCAAATATCTCACATCCCCTTATTGAGCAAAACTCTAGTTTGCAAAATTGACCTAAATTTGGATCCCAAGGAGACGGACGCCCCTAGCACTACCTCGATTTCGTTAATTCGAGCCACAATCATCATTCCATGGCACGTCGAAGACATTAGAGGAAATTTAAATTTAAAATGGGCCTTCCAAAAATAATACAAATTCCATGTTGTCATCTATTACCCAATCAAAATGCTTTAAAACTAAAAAACGGAGCACCTCTTAAACAAATTTTTAATATAAATTTGGTGATAGGTATCATAAAAAAAGATGCTTTTTTTTTCGTATTTTCGACATATCTCCCTGTGGTTTTACTCAAATTGCGATCGGGAGAGATCGTTGTATGTGGAATTAAATTCCCCATCCAACAGGTACCCACTCGGATTCCTTTTGATTGGCCTCGCTACCCCAAAAACAATAAATACCTGAAAAATGAGATGATGACATCATCATCATGTTTTTTAGGTATTTCTTATTTTTGGGGTAGAGGGGACTGTCAAAAGTATGCCGAGTGGGTACTCGTTGTATGCGGAATTTAACTCCGCATCCAACGAGCTCTCCTAATCAAAATTTGAGTAAAAAGACAGGGAGATATGTTGAAAATACGAACAAAAGTAGTTTTTTCTTTTTTTCCTCCCAAATTAATAAATATTATTTTATTATTTTAACTATTGTTTTATTAATTTTCCTGAGGAGGCCCATTTTTAGTTGAAATTTTCTCTAATGATCACCTCCTACATGCTTTCAGGGGTACTTTTTGAATCCCTACCAGGACCATACAATTCTGACCATGCATTAAAAATAGGTTCTGAGCGGTTATTGAGCCACAAAAATACCAAATTCTATTCACCTTTCATACACCATTTGTCACCTTATTCCTATCTTATCCTTCCATAAAACCATTAATATTCACCACTTTCATAATAAATATGGGTTTATAATTACTATTTTCCAAATCATTTTATTTTGAGTATTTTGAGTGAATTTGTGGTTAATTATTGAGAAAAATAACATATATTCATTATACTTTAAAGTTGGTTGATTTTGGTAATGTTACAGGTGTATTTGAAGACTTTAAGAAGCTCAAAAGTGACCACCTAGCCTCAAATTCGAATTTCATCCTCAAGATGTGGGCTAATTTCAAGGAGAAGAGTATGGAAATGTGGAGAGAATATCTCATCCAATATTTGTTGAGGATTTGAAGGGATGAGTTGTAGATTTGTTAAGGATTTGAAGGGATGAGTTGTATATTTGTTGAGGATTTTGAGGGATAAGTTGAGAGAATAGTGGATCTGTAGTTATGATTCGTTATCTTAAATTCAAGTAGAAATAGGAGAGCTCTCTCCTCATTTTGTTAGAGATCTCTCTAGTGGTTTAGAAGTAGAGAATAGTTCAGAGTTAGTCATTGAGTGGATTCTTGATTGTTATGTAATGGAGATGATGCTTAAAGAACATCCTTTGATTCTCCCATGCTAATATAGTTTTCAGTAATTTCTTTCTTACGAGTTGTTCATATAGATTTTCAATTATGTTTTGCTGATGAATTATTAGTATAGATTTACCGTGAGATCACAAGTTAATGTCGATTGCTTTATACCAGTTTATTTCATGTCATTTCCTTCTTTTGTAAGTTTAATTCAATTCATCCATGTATTTTCAATTTTGGTTATAGATTAAGTTCAATGACACTATGCCCCTACATATATTTTTTTGTACCTCACAAGTTTAAGCTCTCTCTGGGTTGACAATTAAATCATTGGATATATGTTATTAAATTGTTTAATATTTGCAACAACATTTTGGTGTCATTGCCGGGGAGGTGCTAAAAGGGATCAGAGTTTAGATAGATAGATAGATTACTTTTACATTACATAACAAGGGGGAGGGAAAAATGGTAAGACGCAAGGATGACTTCAATATGGAATTTACGGTATTTCCATGGTGTAATAGCCACACGCATCCACTATAGTGGGGTTCCCCAAATCTTTTCTGTTCCTTTGTTGTTTCTGCAAGTGTATTTTTTTTCCTGCAAGAGTGTTGTTTTATTTTCTGCAAATGAAAGTTTTTTTATCTAAGTGTTCTTTTATAAAGGAGCTTCTTGGCCCACATGTAAAGACGAGCGTCAGTAGATTTTGTTTTTTTTGCGCTTTGCATAAAATTAACTATTGAGATCGAGATAAGTGCACAAATTATTACTAGACAATATTATTAGCACTTAAATATTGAATCTACAAGGAAATCCGGCATGAGTAGACGACGTTTAGGAGTGAATTCATGTAACTGACAAAAAATTGCGGAGAAATCTGCGAATCACCTCATAGTAACTGTATTCATGGAGCCCAGGTCGAGAGCTTCACAAGGTAATTTCCATCGCTTTGAATGATTATAGTTGGTCCAAGACTCTTCCTTTTTTCTTGTGGTATTCAAAATATTCTTCATAAGCCCTCAAGGTTAACTAGTTTACCAACATGCCCCAATAAATGATGTGTGTAGAGAAAACCGGTCACATGGTTCAACTTGATAAGAGTATGGATGACTTCTATATGGGTTCATGTGTATGCCTAATTATTCCTCTAGAGAGCACCCACCCACAACCTGGACTGCTACAGTGAAGAGATACGCCTGATACAAGGCCAATAGCTAGGCGCGCGTTTGATGTAAGGAACGTCACTCAATGCATAAGGTTGAAAGTTACTTAAAATTTTTCAAATAGAATGTCTATGGAGACTCTTGAATGGATAGTGAAAGCTAAACCTAATTATGCAACCAAAAAATAATTATGAAAAATCTAGTGCATCATATATCAATTTAATGTGAAAATGACTCATGAGGAGCATTATATCAAGGTTACTATCATTATCATTACACGTGGTAAGATGATACTTGTATCTTTATGAATTTTGATTATTTTTATGGATTTAATTTATTTTCCTTCTAGAGAATCAAATAAGGTTTAGGGTAAGAAACTTCTAAATGTCAAAGTGAACATCCACATGCCATTAATTTTTTGTGAAGTGTTAAAGGATTAAGACAAAAATTGTCATGTCATGAAGACAACATGGAGGATAGGACTTAAAAATGGTATGGTATTCCCCTTAAAATTAAGCATGGCTACCTAAACCATGATATGAAGAATTGTACTTCAATAGTAATTCCTTCTACATGTGGGATAAATTTGTTTATCCCTATATTAGATTAATGTTGATTATATTTAACATTGAAGCCAACCTCGAAAAAAGGATAAAATTTCATAAGACCATATTATGTGTTATTCCTTTTCATCTTCTATCTTTTTTTAAATGCTTTGTTCTTTTATATTGGGCTTCTAGCATTGACCAATCTTCTCCTCACAAATAGGAAAGGAGTCATGCATTGTTATCATGGATGCACTATGAAATTTTTTTTGTAGTAAACGCTTATTGTAATGTGATTTATTTTACAATCATGCCAAGAATATAATAAATTATGTAGAGGTTTATAATATTGTTTATGATAAAGAAGAATTATTTTAATGTATTAACCATTAAAAAACATGATATATACAACCCATAAAGAACAAATCTACTTTTTATAACACCTAGAAACCCTTCACAAACTATGGGTTCTATTGTCACCAGATCAGGTCATGAATGTTCTAGTTAGCCTGGCAATGTCATACAAAAAATTAATTCAACTTTACCCCATTTATGGACTGTATTCTTGTTTTGTTCTTGTATTTGTTTATGCAATTTTTGGCTCATTGAGGCAACTTACCATTGGACGGACCTGTAGCATCTTTTTCACCTTTGTTTTTTTTTACTTCTCCAGTATTGTCGGTTCAACTGATGAATTGTATATAGAGTTTACAATACTATTAGTTCTTCTAGTTGACATCTCAGAGTATGTAATGGGAATTCTCAGGCTTGTATTTCTTATTGATTTTATAAGTCATTCTATCATTTCAGGTGTTGACAAGTTTTGTGGCCTCCATTTGTTTATTGTTCTATAATGTTGACCATCCTTTTGATAATGAAGTAGCTAAAAAAGGGTTATCATGGGAGTGATAATTCTCCACACTCTTCAATTTTTGACACCTCTTCTTACATATATACCTCAATGCACTCTGTCGGCAATTATGCTATTAGCTGTCATGGGATGATGGATTATGAAGAAGCTATCTTCCTTTGGAGTATTGATAAAAGAGATTTATTTTTTGGCAATGAGATTGGAGTACTTGTTGGAGTTGGCTCATCTCTTGCATTTGTGATACATGAATTGGAAAATCCACATGTATATGTACTAGGTCATATTCTTGGAACCACAGAATATAAAAACACCAAGAAACTTTCTCCTTTTTCCAATGAGGTTATTATTGTGACAAATTTATGAAAGGAATATTATATAAAACGCCAGGAAACTAAAGAGGATATCAATGGACAACAAATCCTAAACATGATTGATGCTTCTGTTTAGCTCCCTACAGATCAGAGGAAAGTGTAGGTTAACAAATTAGTTAGGCATAGAGAACTCCAGAGGCCGACAATGGAATTCACTTGCTCCACACCAATCCAGAAATAATGAGATGATGGTGTAATGGGATCCATGAAATAGTTCAGTCCTAATCTTCTCTTGTATAAATTCATTCTCTAGAGTTCTTCACCAGGTTTGACAAAATAACTGTTTCGCTATTGTAAATGGATTCCTTTCAAAAATTGAAAATATGTATTGTTCAAAATTTTAAGGAATTAATCCATTATTAATAACTTCATCAAAGATCAATATCCATATTCTTAGGGAAACAATTGAATCATCCCAAAATTAAAGGAAGTTAACTTCATCGGTGGTAGAGTATTGAGAGACGGAGGATTACATTAAATTCTTCATAATTGATCCTAATTTCTAGGAGTATTCATAGCAGGAAGCTTCAGAATTGAATATAACTGGAAGATTGGTAGATTTGGAGGGGAGAGGAGTTCTAGCCAAGGGATGAGATGGTATTGGCAGGGCATGTATGCACTATGTTTCTCTTTATGTAGGATGGCTGCTTTGAAATTATTATAATCATGAGAATGTTTTTCTTTTATACATGAACTATATCTAGTTATTATTTTATCTTGTGTTTGGTCTTGATAATCCATTAGAACATTCTTACAATGACGTACAATTAACTTTAAATTTCCTATTGCAGAACCAGATTCATTCTTTATAAATTCATGCTTGTAGTCTTTCCTATTACTGTATTTTTTAATGATACATTTCCTGTTGTTTGATCTTTAAACCCATCCTGAGATTTGTACTGTTATACCTCCATCACTCTATCAACTTAGTTACCCACTAAACCAATTTTAAAGATTCACTAGCCATGCTCCTTATGCAGTCAAGGTGTAGCTTTTAGTGATAACATCTTCTGGCGCCGCTACCGGTGATGGAGGAATGAATACATACTTCCCTGGGATGTACGACAACAAATATATATAGACTTTGATGGTGAACAAAGGCTGGTGACATAGTGGCTACAAATTCCTTCACCGGGTGACTCCAAAGAATCTAGAGGTGACTCCATTTGTTGAGGATCCAAAATGCCATCACATGATCGAATGAAGGCCATTGTGGCTTAGAGGTTTGCACCTATTGAATTTTCTATAGTTCCTAGTTTCCCACATCTAGTACTGAGTATGACAGAATGGGGAGATTTTATGCCTATCTTCAGAGAAAGAGGAGAAGATAATCCTGCTGATCACCTCATCAAGTTCCATGAATGCATGAATCTGCTAGATTTACAACACGAGGATGTTTGTATGAAGATTTTCATGTATTCATTGGATGGTGATGCACGTGAGTGTTATTTCTCATTGCGTCCTACCATCATTTCTTCCCTGAAGGACTTCCACACAGTGTTTCATGAGCACTGTTAAAGGTACTTTTTAGATGATTTTTTATTTGAAAATTGTTGTGAGGAATATGAATTACATGATGAGGATGAAATATTTTTTATGGATACTTCCAAGGAAGATTCACAACTAATAGTTGATGGTAAAATCCATGATTATGTAATTGAGAATTCTACTACTTCAAATTCAGATCAGCTGGATGATAAGGCTGGGAAGGAAGAAGATAATTTATTGTCTGCTATATTTTTTCATAACTATGTTTTACAGCAAGAGGATTTTCTTTCTACTTATGTACCTGTCACTTCAAATTTAGATGAAAAAGATGATAATAATGAGGAACATCATGCTAATGCTCTTTCAAATCAAACTTTCTATCATGAACATGAATCTGAACCAGGTATTAAGGGAAATGATGAGAAGTCAGATCTGTCCATTATACTTTCTCATGCATCAAAGGTCGAAAAGAAGTTTGAGTAGCCCTTGATTTCCAGCCTTGAGCTGTTTGAAAAAATAAATAATGGAGAGGAAAATATTTATGTTTCAGCATCTTTTGAAATTTTAAGATGTGAGCCTATATATGATGAATACTTATATGAATTGGAAGAACGACCTTTTCAATCAGTATTTACTGAATTCTTCAGCAATGGACCTATGTATGAAATCTACGAGGACAATGAGAGTGATCATGTTGGGTCACCAAATCAATGTATAGTGTGTCTTTTTTAGCAGCAATCTTTGAAAAGCAGAAAGCCCATATCTTATTTTCTAGAGAAAGAATTTCAATGAAATATTAAGCCAAATGTAGTTGTCTCAGTTGGATATTTCAGAGACCAAGGAGGTAATTTTCAATTTTCTTCTCTTTCATCTCCATCAATTAAAGAAAAGAAGTTTGATGTGATCAATCAAGCAATTATTTCACATAAATAAGAAGATGTGGTAGTTAGCTATTCTCGATTTGTTTCTTCTAACAATTTCTATGACCCTATAGCAAGTTACATGGAAGCAAAGCAAAGTGATAAGTCTTGCGTCCTTCATATTTTAAGCACAAAATTTCAAATCTGTGCGTATGGTTTCTTGGACTGTATGTTTTTGTGCTTTTGATTTTTTTCAGTCTTTTATATGCTCAGAGATGGAAGCAAATCTTAGCTAATTCATAAACTTCTGGATTGGTTATATTGGAAGTTTTCCTATATTTGAAAAGAAGTTTTCGATTGCTTAATTATGAACAATGTAAATAAATACGTTCGCTTTTTGAGCATTTATTTTCCAGTATGTATCTAGTGGATTTGTTTTTAGTTAAACAGTGCAGAAAAGAAGTTTGGTATTCAGTATGTTGGCTTACCATATATCGGTAGACTCCAGCCCAATGGAGCAATTTTTAGTTTGCAGTATATGAATGTTATTTAGTATTCCAGGAATCTAGATTTGTAATGTGAATGAGCATGGTACAGTTGATAGGTTTGAAATGAGGTCATGACTCCATCCCAATAATGGAAATGGTATTTTCAACTTTCAGTGAATGGTATGAGTGGTAAACAGAGCATTGTTATAGCTGGCAGCAAAGTATGAAGGCACATGGTCAAATTGTTCTTAAAGCCTCACAAGGAGATCTTTATCCCTAATAGGAGCTAGATGTTGTCACCATATCAGGTCATGAATGTTCTAGTTAGCCTGGAAATTTCATATGAAAAAATAATTCGACTTTACCCCATTGGTGGACCGTATTCTATTTTTGTTCCTATATTCATTTATACAATCTTTGCCTCATTGAGGCAAATTACCATTGGAAGGACCTGTAGCATTTGTTTCACCTTTTTTTTCTTTTACTTCTCCAGTATTTTCGGTGTATGTAATGGGAATTCTCAGGCTTGTATGGCTTATTCGTTTTATAAGTCATTATGTCATTTCAGGTGCTAACAAGTTTTCATGGCCTCCATTTTTTTATTGTTCTATAATGTTGACCATCCTTCTGATCATGAAGTAGCTAAAAAATGGTTATCATGGGAGTGATAATTCTTTGCACTCTTCAATTTTTGACAGTTCTTCTTATAGATATACCTCAATGCACTCTATCGGCAATTGTGGTATTAGTTGTCATGGGCTGATGGATTATGAAGAAGCTATCTTTCTTTTGCGTATTGATAAAAGAGATTTATTTTTTGGCAATGAGATTGGAGTACTTTTTGGAGTTGGTGCATCTCTTGCATTTGCGATACATGAATTGTAAAATCTACATGTAGTTGTATTAGGTCATATTCTTGGCACCACAGAATATAAAAACATCAAGCATCTTTCTCCTTTTGTCGATGAGGTTATTATTGTGACAAGTTTATTAAAGGAAGATTATAGCAAACGACCAGTAACTAAGGAGACTATCAATGGACAAAAAATTCTAAACATTATTGGTGCTTTTGTTTATCTCCCTATAGATCAAAGGAAAGTGCAGGTTCACAGATCCGTTACTGATAGAGAACTCCAGAGGCCGACAATGGAATTCACTTGCTCCACACCAATCCAGAAATAACTAAAGGATGGGGTAATGGGATCCATGAAATAGTTCAGTATCGATGTTCTCTTGTATAAATTTATGTTCTAGCGTTCTTCACCATTTTTGACAAAATAACTGCTTGGCTCTTGCAAATGGATTCCTTTCAAAAATAAAAAAGACGTATTGTTCCATATTTCAAGGCATTAATCTAGTATGAATAACTTCATGAAGATCAATATCCATATTATTAGGGAAACAATTGAATCATCCCCATATTAAAGGAACTTAACTTCATCGGTTGCAGAGTATTGAGAGACAGAGGATTACATTAAATTCTTCAGAATTGATCCAAATTTCTAGGATTATTCATAGCAGGCAGCTTCAAAATTGAATATAACTAGCATATTAACATATTTGGAGGGGATATGAGTTCCATCCAAGGGATGAGATGGTATTGGAAGGGCATGTATGCACTCTATTTCTCTTTATGTCAGATAGCTGCTTTGAAATGATTATAATCATGAGCCTGTTTTTATTTTATACATGAATTGTATCTAGTTATGATTTTATCTTTTGTGTGGTCTTGATAATCCATTACAAGATTCTTATATTGATTTAAAATTACCTTTTAATGTCCTATTGCAGAACCAGATTCATTCTTTATAAATTCATGCTCATAGTCTTTCCTATAACTGTATTTTATTATGATACATTTCCTGTTCTTCGATCTTTAAACCCATCCTAAGCTTTGTATTGTTATGCCTCCATCACTCTATCAACTCAGTTACCCATTAAACCAATTTGAAATATTCACTAGCCATGCTCCTTATGCATTCAAGGTGCATATTTTAGTGATAACAGGTTCAATATGTCAAATAAAACCATAGTGAAAACTCAGATATATTTTCAAAAACTCTATAATTGGTAGCTTGAACAATTCCCATAATCAAGTCTACCATGCTTACAAATAGTTTTCATGGACAACACTTTGATGCAATTATTGATTTTTTTTTCATGATGAAGTTTAGAATTATGGATAAATAAAGAACATTAAATTTGGTTCACAAAAAGAACAAACCCCAATAGTTTGATTAAGGTCATATCCCATCATAACAACTCAGACAACAGATCATTCGTAGTGTTTATGGGAATTGGACCCTTTGATGAACGACTGAAATACTAAGAGTGTAGGATACCATATCATAAGAAAATGTGAAATTTATGTTTATTCAGATATTTGGATAAAGTAATGTTTTTTTTAATATATGGATTTTTTATGATACTTGACAATCATTCTCATGTTGACGAAAAAACATGTAGTGACACCACTTAAGTTATAGATAGTTGCAACATTTGAACATGAACAAATGTAATTTATTATGAAACATTTTGTTTGGGTATATGGGAATAATGTATCGATTGAGCTTGGGTAGATATGAAAACAATGAAAATAATTTATTATTCATTGGAAATGATAAAAACAAAGAAATTTATTGCACTTTATAACTTATATGTGTTAAAATATTAACACATTAATATTTATATTTGAAGGATGGTTATGGTGAGAATATATATGACCACTTAAATGAAGGCTTATACATTGTAGTATGGGATTATAGGGTATATATAATTACAAGTGAAATAAGGTTTATGTTATGGTATGGCATGAAGATTTATGGAATATATATTTTCTACGGAAATAAGAATTCTTATGATATAGGATTCAATCGAATCCATATTTTAAAATAATTTTTAAGGTGAGGAGATTGAAATTTAAATAATCTGGAAATTATATTAATGATAATTGAAAGTGAAAGGAATATATATATATATATCATTTAAAATGCTATGTAAGATCATGGTATTAAAAATTAATGTATTTTAAGTGAATATACATATCAGAAAATTGACATTATATACTTTTTATCTATAATTATAATTTATTTGTGCAGTTTCCATGTATTTACAATGGAGACATGGATAATGCATAGGGTTGACTATGATCTCTATCCATGGATTTTCGACTCCATTTACCCTACATAACATAGTGTTTATGTCCAAATTTAAACATATTAATTCACACACACGATCTCATCGAATTAATAATAGTCCACCAACTAAACATAATTAGACAATTTGGAAGCTTGATATAAAATCAAAGACTATTTCATTTTTCTTTGAAATTGAAGGTAGCTGCTGTCACAGCTACTCCTTCTTTATTTTTATTACTTTTTTGCCAAGTGGGACCTGGCACATCTTTCGATGGGGGAAGGTATCAGCATGGTCATCGAAACTGCTAAACTCACCAATGCAAATCACTTATTAGCACACTCTTCTCTATTCTAAGATAGTCTGCATTTAGAACAGTCGACCACTAAAAGGGTTGACCCTCTCTCTCTGTCGCTCAATCATTATATGAAGACGCATTCATCTTTGTAAAGGAGGGAGTAAACACTCTGATTTTTGTTCCAATTTCATTAAACACATAAAAATTTATTCTTGTGGTAAATCAATCAAATTTAAAAATATTTAAATAAAAACAACTTTAGAAATAACAATAAAAAATTATGATAAAAATACAAAAATACAAAATTTAAATTAAATTAAAAATTAAAAACATATAAATAAATAAAAAGTATTAGGTAATAAATAAAATCATAAAATTAAAAATGGACTTGGAATCTTTTCGAAATTTTATGATTGTTATGCTAATTTGTTTTCGCAAGTCACTCAAAAATAGGTTTCGACAAGACGGATTTCTATTTTCAAGTATAAGAACATTTTATTTATTTACTTTAACTTTTGATTAAGCACATAATTTCATGTATTTTCAATGCTCTAACAAGTTTGTTGCAAAAAAATGCTCACCGTTTTGCAGATTTAAAGGCGAACAAATGGTATGCAGAATTTATTTTTAGAATCATAGAAGATTTTAAAAAAAATGTTCCATTGAAAGCTTAAAGAAGCTGAGTTTCCACTATGTATTTCATGACATTTTCTTCCACAAATAAGCTTTTCAGAAACCAATTACGCCATGTCATAATTACTTATCCTTCTCCTTCCAATATTATTCATCATTCATGTTAGAGTCTGCCTTATACATCATGACTTCCTACATGTCTACATTTCTGAGTCACACACATTTTTCTTATTTTCAATTTATCTTTTTCCTTATGAATAAAACCATCCAACTTCCTTTCCATGACTACACTGCTTTGTTATCCTTGCCATAAAAATTGTTTGAACATGATATCTTTCATCTGTAGTCCTACAACTCATTATGTACAACTCGTGTAGGCTGATGTTGGATTCCTTAAGGACCACCTTTCAACAAGTATTTCCCCATCGACCTCAGCACATTATCTAAGATAAATACTAGAGTTCATTGTTAGTACCTTGAGGCTTGCATGCCTTTTTGGAAAGCTCTCTTGCTGACAATCATGGGAATACATCAATGTCCCTTGATCGCTAGATCTTACAAGTGGCTTGACATCAGCTCATTTATTCACACTTTGCATGATGTACTTAGGTACCTTGGCACTCATTGACATCAACTGTGAGATTGTATCGCATTGGTTAACGACATTCATCAATGGTCGATAATCCAATGACTTCTTTCCATGTTCGACATCGACACATTTATTCCCATGGTAAGAATTATACCATCGGGTTTTGTAGCAGGTGAAGACTATATAATTTGCATGAGTCCATCAACAGTTTTACAATAGCATACTTCAACCATATCAGAGTATCACAGTTCTACTTTCATCTCTCATCTTTTACTTCATCCATCCAAGCAGCAGTTTAGATCCTTCACTTCACATTCTATTATTCAGTAGTATTAGCCACATTCCTATTACATAAGTTCATCAACTTTTTGGGCAAGTGGAGGTATGTTGTTTTATAATCTTTAGCCATGTAATTCCTTAAATGCTAGAAAATGAATGAATTCAGAAAATTCCCTCACTACATTCCCTTTCTCCTTTTCATAAAACTAATACATCTTAAGTTGAGGGGGCGGGGGGGGAGGGGGAGAACTATTCATTACCATTTTACATACTCATCATCTCATTTATCCTTAATCAACATGNGTTGTATATATTGGCATGATTCATAATATGAAGAAAAAGGATTTCTAATATACATTGATGGTTCTTCATTTCCAATGCATGTATACTTTTTAAAAATCTTATGTATTGCAACAAAAATACAAGTAAAATGAGCAAATGTTGTTAACACAATAACCAACATTTGTTATACCTATGGTTGTCACACAAGAACCAACCATAAGAAAAATTTCTTCCACTCATGCATTTCAAATCATGGAATGATTTACTGTTACATACCATCATCATGTCAATCCTAGCTACAAAGCCAAAACATTTCAAAAAGAATCAACACATAGTTGCATGAGGACATGCAACCGGTCAAGTTGGGGGGAATGTTGAGCCACAAAAAGACCACATTTTATTCACCTTTCATATACCATTTGTCACCTTAACCCTATCTTATCCTTCCATAAAACCATTAATATTCCCCACTTTCATAATAAATATGGGTTTGTAATTACTATTTTCCAAATCATTTATTTTTGAGTATTTTAAGTGAACTCGTGGTTAATTATTGAGAAAAATAACATATCTTCATTATACTTTAAAGTTGGATGAGTTTGGTAATGTTTACAGGTGTATTTGAAGACTTTAAGAAGCTCAAAAGTGACCACCTACCCTCAGATTCGAATTTCATCCTCAAGATGTGGGATAATTTCAAGGAGAAGATTATGGAAATGTGGAGAGAATATCTCATCCAATATTTGTTGAGGATTTGAAGGGATGAGTTGTATATTTGTTGATGATTTTGAGGGATAAGTTAAGAGAATAGTTTATCTGTAATTATGATTAGTTATCATGAATTCATGTATAAATAGGAGATCTCTCTCCTCATTTTGGCTAGAGATATCTCTAGTGGTTTAGAAGTAGAGAATAGTTCAGAGTTAGTAATTGAGTGGATTCTTGATTGTTATGTAATGGAGATGATGCTTAATGCACATCGTTTGATTCTCCCATGTTAATATAGATTTTTAGTAATTTCTTTCTTATGAGTTGTTCATATAGATTTTCAATTATGCTTTGCTTATGACTTATTAGTATATATTTACTATGATCTCACAAGTTAATGTCGATTCCTTTATACCAATTTATTTCATGTCATTTCTTGCTTTTTCAAGTTTAATTTAATTTCATTCATGTATTTTCAATTTTAGTTATAGATTAAGTTCAGCGACACTCTGCCCCTGCATATATTTTGTCTATACCTCACAAGTTTACGCTCTCTCCGGGTGGACAATTAAATCGTTGGGTCTCTGTTATAAAATTGTTTAATATTTGCACCAACAGGGGTCATGCAAGTGTGTCTAGGAAGGTCCCATGTGATAATTCTAGCCACAAGTTATTGGTCAAGGAATTTTCAAATATGACCCCTAAATACAAAAATTTCACATTCCCTTACTATGCAAAACCCTATTTTCCAAAATTGACTTGCAACATGATCCCTTCTCCATGGAATTCGAGGAATTAGGAGAGGGACACCATTAGCACTATACTAATGTAGTGAATCCAAATTATTCAATGTTTCATTGATTCAAGCGATGATCATCATTCTATGGCATGTTGAAGCTCACCTCATATAAGCTTTCAAGGACACATGTTGAATCCCTACCCGGGGCATAGAATTACAGTCGTGCATCAAAAATACGTTCCAGGGGATCATGCAAGTGTGTTTAGAAATTTTCCATGTGGGTACACTACCCATAATTTCTCGATCAAAAAATTTTCAAAGTTGACCCCGATGTGGAAACATTTCACATTCCTTTTCTGAGAAAAACCATAGTTTCCAAAATTGGCCTAAAATAGGATCCCTTGTCCAGGGAGCTAGAGGAACAGGAAAAACCTAGAACTATCTCAATGTATTGAATCCAAAATAGTTGATTGTTCATCAATATGATCCACTGTCATAATTCTATCCCATGTTGAATCTCACCTCCTACATGCTTTCAAGGACACATGTTGAATCCCTACCTGGGGCATAGAATTCCAACCGTGCATCAAAAGTTGGTGCTTATGGGTCATGAAAGTGTATTTAATATTTTTCAATGTGGTACCACTACCCACAAGTTATGGGTCAATTAATTTGCAAATTTGACCCCTATATGCAAAAATTTCACATTCCCTTACTCAGTAAAACCCTAGTTTCCAAAATTGAACAAAAATAGGATCCCTTGTCCATGGATGCATAGGAGAGAGCTGCCCATAGAACTATCCTAATGTCATAGATCCAACATATTCAATGATTCATTGATATGAGCGATAGTCATCATTCCATGGCACACTGAAACTCACCTCCTATAGGATTTCAAGACACATGTTAAATCCTTACCCATGGCATAGAATTCCAATCGTGCATCAAAAATGGGTTTCTGAGGGTCATGCAAGTGTGTTTAGGAAGGTTCCATGTGGGAATGCTACCCGCAAGTTCTTGATTGAGGAATTTGCAAAGTCAAACCCTATGTACAAAAATTTCACATTTCTTTACTAAGCAAAACCCTAGGTTCCAAAAGTGACCTAAAAAGGATCCCTTTTCAATGGAGCTAGAGAAGAGGTCCAACCCTAACACTATCCTGATGTGATGAATCCAACAGAGTCAACGATTCATCGATCCAAGCCATGTTCATCATTCTATGGCATGTTGAAGCTCACCTTCTATATTCTTTCATAGAATCCTGTTGAATCCCTACCCAAGGAATAGAATTCCAACCGTGGATTAAAAATGGGTTTCGAGGGGTCATTCAAGTGTGTTTAGGAAGGTGAAAAGTGGGAACACTAGGCACAAGTTGTCGGTCAAGGAATTTTCAAGCTTGACCCCTATGTGTAAAAATTTCAGATTCCATTACAAAGCGAAATCCTAGTTTCGAAAATTGACCTAAAATAGGATCCCTTGTCCATATAATTTTGGCTTATGACTCTATTTGACATAGGTTCGGTCCCTCCTCATTGCACAAAAAATACCAAGATATCGTCGAGATAGAGTGAAGCTCAATCGGTAGTAGCCGCGACACAGATGCAGTCTTACCAGAGATATTTTTCTATGAGTCTTCTACCAAGGAGATCAATAAAGGATGATGGATGGCATCTTTATAATTATTAAATAAGGTTAATCTACAATATAACCCCTCCTTTGATAGATATTTTAACAACAAACTTGATGCAACATAGGCACATTCAACAATAACAATGCAATGAATACATACAAACTTATTGATAAGAAAATACATCAACATAGTATTAACAGTAACATCATTCACACTTCAAAACAATATGTAGTCTTGCATATTATACAACAAGGAATCCCTTGGGTGTTTATCAGTTTTGGACCTCCTGTTGCAACATACTTCATGAGTTTCAAGAAATTATCTTTATGGTGTCCTTGTTTTCTACATTGTGTACACCATATCTCTTCTTAAACATCTTTCCCTTTGTTTATCTCTTGGAGATGCACCGTAATATTAGACATTTATGTCTAAATCTAAATCATTCTTGCATCGGTTTCTCCAATCGACAAGGATTCTATATTCACGGCTATTACCATATATTTTTTTGTGACACAATCTTCTGTTGCTTCAATTGAACCAAGATGTGTAGTAATAATACGGAACTGAACCATTCCTTATGTTGTACATATGATATCTAGAAGACTACTTTGGCCATTAATGTCTTGAATCTTTGGTCAATGTCCCAGATAGACTCTATAGGTAAATACTTGATTTCTTTAATCTATGCAATGATTTGCGACTTAGATTTTGGCTTTCTTAACTCATCTATCATTTCTATTCAAATCTGGTCAATCGTTTTCTACACAAATCCTACTAGCACTATAGAAGAATTCATGTACTAGTATAATGCATGACCTCGCAGAGTTATGACTATTCATGCTTTATTTATGTCTTCATCTTGGATCTATCCTAGAGTCCATAAATATTCATAGAGAAACCAATGTTTATCTGGTTCTCCTAACCCATTTGCATTAAATATTAGCAACTTAATGTATGTTCCAGCCATTATGTTGGCTCCTGATACACTTGTATTCAAATTTTGAGTAGTCAGACTCCCTTGTCCACTATTCACAACATTAGTAATATTTATATTTACAAACCCACCTGGAGACAAGTTTCTATATCTTACTGCTGGCAATGTATGCAGCGTTGTAGGTGTGTGATACTCATGTTTTGGTCTAGGAGTTTCTGTTGATTCTCCTAATTCTTCTTGTCCTTTAGATATTGGTTGATATTCTTCTTCTTCATTGTATTATCCTTCATCAACATGCAATGCAAGATCGTAGTCTCCTCGTCTAGTCGTAATACAACTTTTGCTTCCTATGACAATCTTTCTTCTCTTTCCCGTCCTCAATCTTCTTCCACTTATTAATAAACCAGCCTCTAGTTCAGTTCTCTTATCTCCATTCAACATGTCAACTTAGTTTGTGCCATTTTTTAGAAAGTTTTGCTAAGACATATCCACCTTTCTATGCATAGTTCTCAAATGTTACATTCATAAAATTCATTTTTCACATACAAGCATGTTTATCCAAGTTTTCAAGTGTTGGGTCCCAAAATGCCCCATTTTAACCACATCCCTAATATTCTGTTTGTCTTGTCTTATTCCATTTTGCACACCAAAAAAACATTCTTTCCTCACTTGATCCCTGAATATTCGCATGTATCAATAATTATTGTTTCATCTTATTAATGCTTATGATTGTTATAATCAGGACTTTGCTTCTTGAATTATGCTAACTCATTATGATTTCACAAAGATAGTGCAAGCTATGAGAGAGTGCATGTGTAGCATACTGAGTAGTCCAAAGAGGATATGAGCATTCACTATCAGTTGTGACTTGCCATTCCTATCTCTACATGCAGATCCAACCAAGGGTCATCATTCCATGTGGGCTATGACAGACATGGATGCAACAGACTTAGCCACAACAATGGGCCACTGCTTGAAGTTAGCTATCAGAGCTTTTGTTGGATTGATTATTTTATTCATTTACTGGCTTGGGAAAAAAATTTCCTATATTCCATGCTTCTGTTTAATTCCTCCCACAGCTGTAACAGTGCATGTAATAGGGCAGCCCGGAGATCATAGATCTTCATGGCTACTCAATATTAGTGGGTGAGGGTTATGATTGTTGATGTATAAGTACGGGGAAATATTGAAAGGCAGAGGTTGGACAATATCATATTTTATTATATGAGCTGTAACAGATATTGTACTTTCATTTCACCATTTTAATACAAGGAGCAGGATTCTTTAGATCTCTGTGTTTTAACTTGTGTTAATTTCAGCGTCTCTATTTAAAGGCTAGGCATGCCTTCCCACAGAGATCGTCGAGTTAATTAGATGTTTGATTAATTATTTGTGTGGTGTGGATGTTACATTGTATGCATTTGTTTTAGTACCTACAACAATCTTTTCTAATCATTGTGTTTCCTTGAATACTCAGTACTTGCGTTTCCTTTAAGCTGCAATAGTGTAGTGTGACAGTCGACTGTGTAGGTTAATTTCTTTTATGCATGTGTGTGATAGCTGTAACAGTCAATCTCTCCCTTATTTTATTGCAATTACTTGTCTTGCTCAGGTTTTCTAATTCATGTAGACTATAGTTTAGAGTTGTTGATTCAATTCCTGTTATTTCTTATTCCTAGATTAAAGGTTGGATTAGCTACTCACAATCGATCTGCATATAGTGTGGTAAATTAGGATTTAACTTTATGCAAAATTAATTCTAGATATCTATTTCATCGATCATTCATTGGTGGATTGAATTTGTACGAAGATAAATGACCAAAATCGATAAATTTAAGTGAGGTAACTATAAAATAGCAAGATAAATAACCACTTTTGGTCATGGGATAAAAACCAACTAAAAATGACCAAGATAAATGACAAGATTTTTCCACGAGATATCTAGACTAAAAATGACCACATAGAAATTGGTCATTTATTTGGTCATTTTTAGTTGTCACTCCAAAAATGAAAAAAATACAAATTTGACAATGAATTTGTACATTTGACTAAATTATAACACCGCAGATGGATTCAGAGACCCCCTACAGTGTTAGAATTTAGTAAATGAATAATGTGCTGTCACAACTCAACATGAATTGACCAAATCAATATAATATATAAAATACACATTGGTGGCCCCGTATGTGCATCTCTAGGGGTATATGAATCCATATACAGTGTTAACATTTAGAGGGGGGTCTTTGAATCCATCTGCAGGGTTAGAATTTAGTAAATTATAGACCCCCTCATGTACACAGCTCATCTATTTTACTTTGCATGCAAATCCTAAGAAAAAATTTATTACATTTTTTTTAAATATGTAGCAACTGAATGAACTAAACTTTCTATTATTTATTGAAAGAGTTATCAATATTTTAACTAATAATACTAAGGTTATATTCCTTAGGTTACATCCAACAAGTACTAAAATAATATTGGGAAAATAAAACTCTCCCTTTTGCAAAACCCATGGAAGTGGAAACAATATTATGAAAATAATATTGGGGTCTAATTAGTAAATTATAGACCCCCTCATGTACACAACTCATCTATTTTAGTTTGTATGCAAATCCTAAGAAAAAAATTATTACATTTTTTTAAATATGTAGCAACTGAATGAACTAAACTTTCTATTATTTATTGAAAGAGTTATCAATATTTTAACTAATAAGACTAAGGTTATATTCCTTAGGTTACATCCAACAAGTACTAAAATAATATTGGGAAAATAAAAATCTCCCTTTTGCAAAACCCATGGAAGTGGAAAAAATATTGGGAAATATTACGTTTATCCACTTGCAACATAAAATTTGGTTCTTTTTTCTTCTATAATGGAGTTCTATAAATGGGTGTTCTCACCTTTGTTTCGGTGAGATGTGATTTTGAGGGAACAGTCTCTCATACCCCATCCTAGGAGGTGCCAATTCATTGTTTTTCCACAGTCTTATTGCTCCAGTTATCACATTTTCCTTATAGCTTTCTTTACCGTTTGGTTACAAAATATTGTGGGGTGATTAGGAATATTAAAACTTGCCAGCACATCCATGGATGTTTCTCAGTCCACGTAGTTGTTTTAGTAATCAATAAATTAATATTATAAATGAGATAGAGTGACTTCAATCCTAGACTCTTATGACTTGATCATTTAAAGAGTTTTCCAGGATTCTATTTCAAATTTTGAGGTAATTGAATATTTTTCTTTTGTTAATTTTTAGGTTTAGGGTCTAGCGTATGAATTTGATTTTTTTTTGTTTTCTATTCTAGATAGGACTTAGGTTTTTTTTATTTCTCAGATGAAAAAAACGCTAGCCTGACCCAAAAATGAAAAACATTTGAAACACATAAGATCAAATTTTCGTATCAAGGTTTCACATGTCACGAATAAGGTTAGTTTTAACCACAGAATACGAATCACATGCCTTTTTATTTTACTATATTTGTAATTTTAAAAGGAGATTACAATTTAGAATTCTGTGTAGTGGCTAGTTATTGAGTACTTTTTTTGCTTCCCTATAGGTAATCTTTGGAGGGGATTCTTGATGATTCTGGTGCGTTTATAGTCTTGGGTTTCAGTACTACGTTGAAAAATGAACAATTTTTACAGTTTGATGCATCTATTTGAGAACTATTTGCATTTGTCATGTCTCTCTTGTGGGTTTAGGAGAACTTTTTCTTCTTGTGAATTGTCTACGGAAGAAAAAGATGTAAAAATCATTAGGAAATGATACCCGTACCTTCCTTTCCAGCCAGGTGGGTTGTGTTGAAATATTGTAACTTCGAATAATATTCTATATGTATCTTTTTGTGGTCCCTGATGGTCCTACCAGGAGAACCACTTGTATTACTTTGTACCCCGATGCTTCTAATCAGAAGAACTAATAAGAGTCATGAGGTGGTCCCCTCTAATTGTAAAGGTGGGTCATTAGCACCCGAGTGTGGTTACTTGAGCCTACATGTGTAACTCAAGCCTACATGATTTAACTTGAGCCTACATGTCGAATGAGTTAATTAAAGTGTTCGTGTTTTTATGATTTTGTGATGAATTTGAAATGAAATACTAATGATCTAGCTTACCATATGAAAATTTAACATGGTATCAAAGCCACCTTGAAAGAAGACATTATGCAGCTATAGAAGCTATGGATTCTTATTTTTTGGGTCTCTATCCACAATCGATTAGAAAAAGAAGGCTAGACTGACTCTCCATTGAAGGACGCATCTTTCTGTCGAAGCAGAATTCGATTCCGAGCATTTTCAGTTTTGGTGCAGAAAATTAGGGCTTTCTACAGAAGAGGAATTTTTGATTGAGCCCAGCATAAGATTATTCTCCTCATCAAAATTTAATTTTAGAGACCTGGATTAAGAAATTTGTTTGGGTGAGTCTTCGGGAAAGTCAAACCCTAGTTTGACCCCGAGCTAGAAAAACCCTAAATACTAAAACTGATAAGTTTTGGTACATTCGCTATATCCTGATATTAGCGAAGGCTCAGGCGTGGAAAATTGTAAATATCGAATATAAAATCCCGATGTACATTTTTTCCAAAATTCAGCCTCAGATTGGCTATATTCTAGGCGTAATGATCCCTCCAAGTTAAGGTTCCAGCCTCTTCCAGAATTTATCCCTAAACAGGACACCTCAGGAGAATTGTTGTAGCTTGGGATACAGAGTTCCAAATGGAATTAATAAAAATGTTACAGAACGAGCACTAACTACAATTTCTGTGGCCAGAATTTCAAAACCAAAAGATGAAACAGTGACACGTGGCAGGCCATACAACTTTGTTGTTCTGAACAGTCCTGTAACAGGTCATCTTGGGAAAAATATCATAAATCCAAATTGGTGAAACAAATTCTAATGAAAACTATGGTGTTGGATCCAGGACATGCGAGGTTACCTTAGTGAGAAATTGTAGACATAGAGGATTAGTAATTTCAGAGATATCATAGAAACAGTGACAGGCATTTCTGCAGAAGAAATTGGAAAACTAGGGCTTCCTGTTCTGGGAGCTTCTCTCTACTGTTTTCAGATAAGGAATACATTGGACAGCTCCATTTGAAGAGATATATATTTATATTTAATCATATTTGAAATATTCCAAGTTTTAAAAATTAGGTTTTCTCTGACAAACCCTAGATCAGCCAGCTCCAGAACCAAGACAGACACCTCAAATCGGTAAGATCTAATCTTTTGCTATTTGCATTTGAGGTTTTCATTTCAAAGTGATCAATCACATCAGCTTGATGATAATCTTGATGAAATTGGCAGCTTCCAAGCATGGAAGTATTTGATCTCTCTGAAAAAAAAATGAATTCGACAGCTAGATGAGTAGAGAGTTTCCAGAGGGAGATGAGGCTCAAAGCCTTACACTAGAAGAACTTGGTCAAGGCCAAGAAGATCATTGTTGATTCAGTCACGGATCAACTTGTACCACAAGTGTCTTCGCTAAAGACACTGAAAGAGATGTTTGGTTCCTTGACCAAGCTATTTGAAGGAAAGAACATACATCGGACTATGACCTTAAGAAACAAATTGAAGAGGTAAAAGAAGAAGTGAAGAATGCAAAAGTGGTGATAGCCACCTTGAATGGCCTCCCAGGATCATGGGATTCATTCATGCGAAGAATGTATGCTAGAAGGAAGTGATTACTTTCAGCTTGACTCATAAGAAGAGAAGAAGAATATGGGAGCAATTGAAGATCAAGCTCTCACCATTCAAAGAAGATCCCTCATGCGATGAGGAATATGAAGAACTCAATTCTTGAAGAACCTCTTATTCATCTTATCATTTGGATAAGAAAAGATGATTTCATGAATGAAGAAGATGATAAATCATAATCATCAAGATGGAGTCTACCCATGAAACAGATAAAACATAAGTATTCAATTGTCATTTCATGATATTGTTTTGTTATACATTTGATTATATTGAGTTGATGTGTTATGCATGATAGATTGTTTGCATTAATGAATCTATACTACTTATATGCATTTGATGGGTAATTCGCTCATGGTGCTATACAACTCTCCATTGCTACTTATCTAGAATGAAGCCTCCTTGCTGACATATTGGATTAGTGCACAATCTCAATAATTTCAAGGAAGGCATCTAGAAAGTTTCTGTGGGATATGGATGATTGTTGTATTGGCTAAACAGTTGCATGATGCATAATAATTTTTCGTTATGCATATGTTTTATGAAATAGTTCTAACCATGTAGATGGTGCATTTGAATTGTAGCAAAGGTCCTGTAAAAACTCATACAAGAAGGATGAGACTTGTTCGAAGTGATGGCAATTCAAGATTCACTGCAATAAAATCTGAAGCTCCCAGGGTCAGAGACACCATGACGGAAGGAAGAGATTCAGAGAGCGGTGGATCCACCTCAAAGGATGAAGACCACCATGGGTACGAGAGATAACTCAAGATGAAGAAAAAAATGCTATGAAAGAAGCTATGATCAAAGAATAATAGTTGATCATGGGGATGATGTATACGATATTATTTCGAGACATAAAGGGAAGTACGTAGTATCCTCCATATGGATCTACAAGAACAAGTGTACAAAGAAAGGTTTGTGATTAGCCTCGGAAAGAATAGACTATGACATGACATACTCTATTGACCAGTATATATCAAGCATAGAACCACCTGTATAGATTGAAGAGGGAAGATGATACTCCACTTCAGGGGGAGTGACTACAAAATATATCTGAGTCCAACATGGTAAGACATGATGGATAGCTTCATGATGGATCAAGACTTTACCAAGATTAAAGTGGGTTCCAACCTTCAAGGTTGAATACAGAAGACTAGGATATGTTGATGACCTGACAAGATGAACTCATGGAATATGTTATGATGAAAGAATACTAGAATGATGTTTGGGATATAGTACTTAAACCAGAAAGCAAGAATGTGGTATCTTCCAAATGGATTTGCAAGATAAAATATGTTGCTGATAGAAGTAAGGAAAGACTTGTGGCTAGAGGTTTCTATCAGAAAGAGGGAATTAATTCTGAAGAGACACTTACTCCAGGAAGTAAGGTACACTTTCTTCAGAACTATCATGGTAGTTTCTTCCATGATGAAGTAAAGACAAGCCTTCCTTAAGGGAATGATTGAGGAATAGTTTTACATCGAATAGTCACAAGGATTTAAAGTTGAAGATAGATGGACTTGCATATGCAAGTTGAAGAAGGCCATCTATGGCTTGAATCAATCTCCCAGAGCTTCGTATGGAAGAATAGATAGTTTCCTGACAAGCATGGGATTTTCCAAGAGTAAAGTCGATCCTAACCTTTACTACAAGGTTGTAGAAGATGAACCTGTTATCCTGTTATTATATGTGGATGACTTATTCTTGACACGGAATGAGAAATAGATCATGGAAAGCAAAAATAAACTAGCAGAAGAATTTGAGATGAAAGAACTTGGGTTAATGCATTATTTCCTAGGTCTGGAAGTATGGAAAAGTTAAGAAGGAATATTTCTCAACCAGGGAAAGTATGCGGTAGAGATATTGAAGAGATTCAATATGTTGGAATGCAAAGCCATGGCCACATATATGGACTCCAACCTGAAGCTGTTAGCTGATGACTCATCAGAGTTAGTGGGTGTGACTCATTATAGATAGATCATTGGGTCATTGATGTACTTATCAAATACCAGACCAGACATTTGTTTTACTGTGAACACCTTAAGTCAATATCTTGTTCAACCAAGACGGGTTCACCTAGTAGCTACAAAACATGCGATGAGATATCTGAAAGGGACTATAGAATTTGCTCTATACTATGATGGAAACTATGACTATAGATTGTATGGCTATATAGATGCAGATTGAGCTGGAAGTATCTCAGACAAGAAAAGCACATCAGGTAGATGCTTTTGGTTCTGTTATGAGTTCATGTTTTAACAGGAAATAGTCCAGTGTTTCTCTTAGCACGGCTAAAGTAGAATACATAGCATATTGCTCTACTAAGTTGTGAAGCTGTATGGCTTTGGAAGTTGATATCAGGTCGCTTTGACCTAAAGATAGATATAGATGATGGTGATTCAATATTTCTATACTAAATATAGAGATGATGATGTTTTAGTATTCCCATCTGAATATATAGATGATGATGATTTCAGTATTCCCATACGAAATATATAGATGATGATGATTTCAGTATTCCCATACTGAAGATATAGATGATGTTCCAATATTTACATCACTAGTAGAAAATGAGGAATTAATGACTAAAAAAATGACTAAACTCAGGCTATAAATGACTATTTTTGAGTCGGTGACTAATAGTAGCAAATTACCACTATCTTATAGCTAGTCATATTTCACTAGTCATTAATAGCTTGACTTAGTAGTCACTCATTTAGTCACTGATTTAGTCATTGATTTGGTCATTGATAGACAATGATTTAGTCATTGATAGACAATGCTTTAGTCATTGATAGTCAATGATTTAGTCATTGATAGACAATGCTTTAGTCATTGATAGTCAATGATTTAGTCATTGTTTTAGTCATTGATAGTTAATGATTTAGTCATTGATTTATTCATTGATTTAGTCACAGATTTAGTCACTGATTTAGTCACTGATTGCAACCATTAATGACCAAATATACGACTAAATAAACTACTAGATGTTAACATATTAATGACTAGGCTAAATATGACTAAGATACGAGAAATTAGCTACTAATAGTCGTATATATGTGAATTTACATGTTTTTGTAGTCACAAATTTATGATAGGGCACGGAGGAATTGAACCACCAACCTCCTGCCTATAATTAGGCAGGTGCTCTACCATTGAGCTAGCACCCTTTAAGAAGTTGTTATTGCTTGACAATGATGATATTCAAACAAATTTATGATAGATATCAATCTACAAACTACATAATTATTACTATTACAACTTACCAGTAACTAGTATTTATGAAAGTAGTCATTTACGTAGTGGAGAATTGTAAATAAGAAGGAGATACGTTGGATGATTTCGTAAATCTCAACGTTTCGATCCCTACTATGGGAAGGGTAAGGAAGCTACTGTGTCTCCATTACACAAATCACAGCATGAACGCCTCGCTCCAAAGAAAACTGCACTTGGGCTTCATGTGAATCCCTTGGTGCAAATAACATGGTCAAAACATTTCTCTTCAAAATTTATGCACCCCAGCTTGCCACCTAAGCATGCCATAAGGATTTCAGATAAGGGCATATCCTCAAACTCCATAAATCATTGCAAAAACAAAATACAGGACTTATCACCAAACTTTTCCACTCGTGCATATATATAGTTGTCATTAATAATCTTAACTAGCTAAGGGAGGTATTTCACAATTAATATTCACCATTATCCTTTGTAAACTTGCTAGAGAAGCCAAGTTTGTTCACCTGCTATCTTGTTTCTCAAAGTCCATTTGTTTTAGCTCGAAACTTGAGGTAGACTTGATTTATGTTCATAACTCACCTATTGACATAATTATGTCTACAAGATTTAATATTTTTGTTTTTGTTTTTAATTGTAGGATATTTATTATTTAAAATGTCAAAAGCACAAGGAATAGGGAAGCTACCTTAAAATGGGAAGTTGAAGAAAGTCCCAACCCTTAGAAAGATGCAGATCCAATGTTGCTCATGGATACAAATCATTTAATTGGATTCCAAGATGACCTTGAGTGCCCAAATACATGTATAGAATGTTATTCAATGAAGACTTCCATAAGGACCATGATGACTTAGAGGTTTTTTGAAATATCAGAAAGCACATCCTTTACTTGATTGCCGCCAAACCAATAATATTACCATATAACGATGTTGTCAAATCGATATTCAGACACATTAATATTTGAATGAGATCAATCATAAGTGAAGGTAGGTTTTCCATAGCTTATTTACAACCCTATTCATTCAAAATAATGTTCAAGCTAAAGAAAATTCAAGTTCTATTGAACAAAACATTTCTGGATGAGTACAGAGCCAAGGAATTCAATCTAGTAAAAAAATTGAAAGATTGGTGGACTAAATATAAGGCCTTCTTAGAAAAGAATAATTGGATGTATTCTACACAATACTTGAGATACCCATATCGGTTTATGAAAACCATGATTTTTATGTTATATGGTGAGGAGGGATCCTCTCTTTTTAAAATAGAATGGAATCTATTGGCGCATCGTGTAGTAGACACATGGCATGATTTCAATTGGGTGAGCATCTTGTCTGTCAATCGATTGTGCTTCACTAGGGCCATTAAAAAGGTATAAGGATACAAAAACCAGAGTTTTTACATGTTATATTACATATTAGATGCAGTTTGTTCCCATAATCCTTTTCCCAAAATGGGATGAGAGTGGAAACCTAGTCTTCTACCTATGCATGTACATTGTTGTGAATTGTGGTCCTCCAACTATAGGTTATATT
>LPNX010289114.1:563900-594293 GCA_001517045.1 Pseudotsuga menziesii
AACCATCTACGCCAATATAGAGAAATCAACTATTATGAAGGTCGCCACCTGACTAGAGCTATTACCGTGCTCTGAGTTAATGAGATGGGTGCTACCGCATACAAACCATGATTCAATGCTCACCTGTAACACTGAGGGCCAGGGCTATGCTGCATTTAGCCCTGGATATGTAGCTTTAGCTTATCACCTGCTGGAGCCTCAGCTTTTCCTTACAAATGAATGGCTGGACGACCTCCGGATGGACCTTGTAGAGACTCTGAAAAGAATGCTTTTACCTGGGAAGATCTTCCGACATAGAGCGACTGAAGAGTATGACACCGCCAGTCTCAGGCCTACCTACAGATTCATAGCGTTGATGCTAAATAGAATCTTTGGGAGGGAAAATGGAAAATTGTTCAAGCTTGAATGGGTACCTCTAATGTTTTTTATAGCAACTGAAGGAACTATCTTCAATTGGGCAAGCATAGTATCCAGCAGCCTCTCCTCCTGTGTAGCTGCAGCTTTGGAAGGAAAAGAACGGAGAAGATCTGAATTTTACATGAGCTCCATTTTAATTAACTGCATACTCTGTCGCCAGCCTTTCCTCGGGCTCAAATGTGTTTGGGATAAAGATAGGATGCCCATATATGTAGCATATAGACTATTGGGAGCTCATCAATACCATACTTACTATAGAGAGATTTGTGAACAGTTTATCATGCCTCTGCACATTCTCATATTCCGAAAGGAATGCAACTGCATGTCAGAAGAGGCCATGCAGGTCATAGAGGAGTTTGGTGATTACTTCTTGACGGAAAATGGGATGTATTTGAGGATGTTCGGTGGGTCAAAGACCCCTTATCTGTTACCCAAATACGCAATAGATTATATCATACACAAGGAAGCTGTCAGACAGGTGTACATAGATGGAGTTGGTCATTTCTTATTCCAGAAGAAGAAGTCTTCCTACCCTCCTCTGCCATTCAAGTTAGGTAGTTGCAGCTTTGCAAATGTGAAGCAAGCTCCTGAATTTATACAGGAACTAGAAAGGTTCCGTTTTGGGGAGATGATCTTTAGACGAAATGATACTCACGAGAGAATGGCTGAGCACTGCAGGAAACACAAAGTATTTTATGAGTACACTCATCACGTTGACAAGGATGAATTTGTTTTCAAGAGGACCCCTAACATGAGAGCGCTCGGTAAGAGGTTCAAGCCAAAAGGTGGATCTGAGCAGGAGAAGGATGAGCAGGATAAGGCTGAAGAAACAGCCAAAAGAATAAGGGAAGAGGCCCAGAGACTAGAGAAAGAAGCTGCAGAATGGCTCCAGAAAGGAGAAGAAGAAAAGGGGAAAGCTACCCAGGAAGCAGCCGAAAAGGTAAAGCAAGCAGCTGGAGAAGCTTAGAGGAAACTGGATGAAGAACTTCGACAACAGGAAGCCGAGAAGACAGAGTTGGCACAACAGCAGGCTTCTAGATCACAAGCAGAGCAAAGCCAGGGTGAGGAAAACCCTGAGATACAAACTCTCCAAGTACCTACTCCCGTCACCCCTACAACTCCCACACTCCAGTTAGTACCCTTTACACAGAAGAAAGGGGAAGAGGTGCCTGATTTCAGTACAGTGTACTATGACAGGGCCACCAAAAGGATCATGAGAAGAACCGAGATGAAAATAGGGGAAAAAGGGATGGCCAGTACCATGATAACCGACAAATCTGTGATGGTCGGAACAGACAAAGATCCAAGGTTTGTCATCAGGGCTGGGAAGGAAGCCATAAATGCTACGGAAGATAACATAGATCGCATGCTGGCAGAGATAGAATCCTCCAAGAAGACCACTTCTCAGCTCAAGGACACCTTGAGAAGGGAAAGAGAAGAGGGCAACAGACTAAAAAGAAAATACGAGCATGTACTTAAGGAGATGGAGGTCACAAAACATGAAATTCATGCTATCCAGCAGGAAGCCCAAGCAAAAGAGACAACACAAGAAGCTTTGGATAAGGCACATCAAGAAATTCAGGATTTGAAAAGTGAAAGGGAACGAATGAAGACACAGATAGAAGAACTGATAGAGCAGCAGAAGGACATCTACGAATCTAATACCTTCTATGTTAGAGAGCTGAAAGAGCAGCTAGAAGCAGCCAAGGAGAAGCAAGTAGATCTGCAGCAGTCAAAGATCACATCTTGGCTCAGAAGGCTAGGATGCTGCAACTGCAGATGGCCCTGGAGGAAGAAAGGTGTCAAGTCCTGCAGATTGATGGCGGGCTGGATGAAATATTAAATACAGCATCTTATTTTGTGGATAGATCGCAAGGCATCGTGGAGGTGCTAACTTCAAGGATAACCAGAGGAGAAGATGATCAAGAAGTCCCAGATGAGCTACCAGTCAAAGATAAGCAAGCTTTGAAGCGGGACCATGATCTGATCGAGTTTGCTGTTATTACTGCAGAGGACTTTCAGAAGACAGTGAAGAAAATGAAGGGAGCATGCACAGAGTTCTTTAGAAGAGCCCTTGTCACCTATAACCGCTGTCAAGTGGAAGCTGAACATAGGCTACATGAATTCCCTGATCATGATACACTTGCAGGGATTTTGCATACAAGGCAGTAGGAAGAAGAAGCCAAGGTCCAATATATCAGAGCCCTTGATGAGCCGATCCTGAGAAATGAAATTGAACACATGGCCATTAGTGTACAGCTCTTGGAGGAGCAGGTGCGTCTGAACACGGCCAGGATAGAGGCTATTCGGAACCAAGCAGATAAGTTCGAGCTGAATATACAATTGTTGGAACCCCACTCATTTGAAGGACTCGCTGCTGAGGCAGTAGCGTGGAGGAAATTTCTGGAAGACCAAGCGGGACCCTCCCCATGAGAAGGACCGGTCAATTTTGTATAAATTATTATTTTGTAAAAGGCTTTAGGAAAATGAAGCGTTGGGAAGCCCAAAGGCCACTTTGGGCAGCCCAACCATTTTTGATTTTGTATAAAACTAGGGAAGAGAGACAAGAAAAGGGCTTTTTCCTAGTAACACTGGATGACCTATTGTAAAGAAGAACTATTTCCTTTTTGCAATAAAGATTGTAGTTTTCCTGTTGGAGAAAGTGCTGTGGAATTTTCCAAATGGTGTGCAATGGATGGCAGGAAAATGAACTATTTTGTTTTTCAGCATATGTCCATGAATTGTGAGATCGTTCTAACTCTATGACTTATGTCTTGTTGAATGATTTTTGGTTTATTTTGTGGAAAATTCACTTATAGTAATGCTGGTGCTTCACATAACAGTTAGCTATCTAATTGTTGGAGTAATTTCTCTTTCATGTGTTGTAAATACAAGTATCAGCTACCTGTAATTGTGTTTATCATACATGTATTTAATGCATTACTAAATTATAATCATGTCGGCTCCCCGGGGAAAGTTAGTTAGTGTTTAAGTAGATTAGTTGTTTGTTTCCTGGTTGCATATGTGATTCAGATGTTGCGAACATAAGACGAGAGGTAAGAACCTGCGCAGCACATTGTGTGGTTCCCGTCATCCTTATCACCCTGCATTGGTTTAGATAGGCATATGCACTGCATACTAAGTCAAAATACAAATTCCGGTGGACCGGGCCGCAACCTGTAAACCCCTCTTTTGTTACTTTGACCTACGGTAGCCGGACCGTAAGCCGGACGGATTCCCTACACCAAACAGTCAATGGGCTAGTTGGGAACGTTGATTGGGGAGAATCCCTTACTGTTGCCGCCTGCGAATTTCCAGGCCTCAACAGAACCATAAAATCCCCCATAAGGCTAAAAGTTCATGCAATTGCTTTGTTGGATCTCTGAAGATCAAGGTGCATGGCACTAATATTACTAATAGAAGTTAGACAACTTACAAAAATTACACTTCATTGCCAAATTTGCAATTTTCCATGACACAATTAAAAATGACTAACATAAATGACTAATTCATATTCTTCTAGCTAGTCATTTTTTATGTCATGACTAAATTAGTCATTTATTTTAGTCATTTTTAACTCAGTCACTTATTATCTAGTCATATTTGTTAACTGGTGACTAAATTAGTCGTTAATTTTAGTCGTTTATAGTTGAGTCAATCAAAATTGCTCATATTTAGTAGTAAATCACTTGGAAAACCTGTGGTGACTAGAATTTCTAGTCACCTAGTAGCTAATTCCTCATTTTGTACTAGTGCATACTGTAGATTCAGATGATGGTGATCCCATATTTCTATATTGAATATAGAGGTGATGATTCTTTCAGTATTCACATACTAGAGATATAGATGGTGATAGTTCAGTATCCACATACTGAAGGTGTAGATGATGATGTGTTGATGAAACCTCTGTCCCAAGTAAAGTTCGAACACTTTCGAGACAAGCTAGGTGTGGTTCAAAAAGACCTTCCCCGAAAGGGGGAGTAGTGATGTTGCAGTGGGATTGTATCATCCCTAGGTACTTTCCCTAAAATGAGCCTATGACCTCGATCCTCGAGAATGAAGAGGGATTGTATCATCTCGAGACATATGTCCATAATTGATCCGGTAACTTCGCTCCTCGAGAATGTGGTGGGATTGTATCATCCCTGGGCACTTTCCCTAAAGTGATCTAGTGACCTCGGTCCTTGAGAATGCAGTGGGGCTATATCATCCCTAGGCACTTTCCCTAAAGTGATCCAGAGATCTTAGTCTTCGAGAATGAAGAGGGATTGTATCATCCTGGGACATATGTCCAGAAGTGATGGAGTGACTTCTGTCATTGAGAATGTCGTAGGATTGTATCATCCTTGAACTTTGGTTCAGAATGGATCTGGTGAACTTCAAATAGATCTGGTGAACTTCGATCATCGAGAATGTGGCAGGATTGTATCATCCTTGAACTTAAATTCAGAACGGATCCGATGAACTTAGGTCATTGAAAAGGTGGCAGGATTGTATCATCCTTGGACTTCGGTTCAGAACGGATCTGGTGAACTTTGGTCATCGAGAAGGTGGCAGGATTATATCATCCTTGGACTTTAGTTCAGAACGGATCTGGTGAACTTCGGTCATCGAGAAAGTGGTAGGATTGTATCATCCTTGGACTTTGGTTCAGAATGGATCCGGTGAACTTTGGTCATTGAGAATGTCACAGGATTGTATCATCCTTGGGCTTCGGGTCAGAATGGATCCGGTGAGCTTCGGTCATCAAGAAGGTGACAGGATTGTATCATCCTTAGACTTCAGTTCAAAACAGATCAGGTGAGCTTCGGTCATCAAGAAGGTGGCAGGATTGTATCATCCTTAGACTTTGGTTCAGAATGGATCCAGTGAACTTTGATCATCAAGAAGGTGGCAGGATTGTATCATCCTTGGACTTTGGTTCAGAATGGATCCATTGAACATTGGTCATCGAGAAGGTGGCAGGATTGTATCACCCTTGGATTTCAGTTCAGAATGTCTCCAGTGAACTTTGGTCATCGAGAAGCTGATAGGATTGTATCATCCTTGGACTTTGGTTCAGAATGGATCCAGTGAACTTCGGTCATCGACAAGGTGGTAGGATTGCGTCATCCCTGGACTTTAATTCCAAAAGAGATCCAAAGGATTCTTTTCCTTTGTACTGTGGTTTGCAGTTTGTTGCTGCTGCTGATGATGCTTCTGATTGAAAGATCAGAGTGTGATCATGATGATATTTTATGTTGATATTTTGATGATGATGATGTTGATATTTTGATGATGTTGATGTTTTGATAATAATGATGTTTTGATGATGATGATGTTTTCATGGTGATGTATCTAATCGAAAGATCAGAGTATGATGATGATGATGTTTTTGATCGAAAGATTAGAGTATGATGATGATGTTGTTGCTGATCGAAAGGTCAAAGTACTCAAGATGTTGCTGAAGTTGTTGTTGATCGAAAGGGTAAAAGTGTTGAAGATTTTGTTGAAGATGTTGTTGATTGAAAGGTCAAAGTACTGAAGATGTTGCTGAAGTTGTTGCTGATCGAAAGGTCAAAAGTGTTGAAGATGTTGCTGAAAATGTTGCTGATTGAAAGGTCAAAGTACTGAAGATGTTGTTGATCGAGAGGTCAAAGTATTGAAGATGTTGATGCTGATCGAAAGGTCAAAGTGCTGATGATGATGTTTCTGATGTTGCTGATTGTAAGATCAGAATATGATGATGATGATGATGCTGTTTGAAAAGTCAAAATGGTGAAGAAGTTGTTGCAGATCAAAATAGTCAGAGTGTTCCTGTTACTGAAGACTGAAGATTGAAGATGAAGACTACATGATGTTGAAAAGCTTCCAATGATTTATAGATGTATTACCCTGATGATGTTGATGATGTACTCTATCTCGCTCCTACTATTGTTGTTGTTGATGTTGTTGTAGAATACCCTTCTCGTTAAGGAGGAGTGTTGAAATATTGTAACTTTGAATAATATTCTATATGTATCTTTTTGTGGTCCCCGATGGTCCTATCGGGAGAACCACTTGTATTAATTTGTACCCCGATGCTTCTAATAAGAAGAACTAATAACAGTCATGAGGTGGTCCCCTCTAATTGTAAAGGTGGGTCATTAGAACCCCAGTGTGGTTACTTGAGCCTACATGTGTAACTCAAGCCTACATGATTTAACTCGAGTGTACATGTCGAATGAGTTAATTAAAGTGAATGGATGAATATAAATAGAGGTGTGGTGCTCCTCATTTGTGACACACACTCTCACTTGTGTAGCGCATTAGTGTAGAAGAGAAGAGTAGTTGGAGAAGGAGGAGGATCCGGCTTTGATCTCCTTATTGGTTTTACCTTTTATATTTTTGGGGCATCTATATTGAGGAAGCTTTTGCTGGGTTTTTCCCTTTAGGGTTTTCCCAGGATAAATCTTTTTGTTCCTTTTGTATGGTTGTGCTTGTCTATCTTTCAGTGATGTTGTTTATATTCTTTTGTTATGAATTTGAAATGAAATACTAATGATATAGCTTAGCATATGAAAATTTAATAGGTTGATTATAAATGGAAATAGAAAAAAATGTGAATGGAGTTAACAAAGGTCCAAAAAAATTGGGAAAAAATATACAAAAAATGCTCGTTTGAGTCACCGATTAATTTGTGAATCAGCAACAATCCATTATGATAATAAAATGTATAATTGTGTATCCTAAATTCTTGGTCAAATGCTGATGGATACATAAAACTTTGTGATACACAATATTTTGTTTTATGAAGGGCTTGGAATTTAACTAGCTCTTTAAGATTCACGTGTGTCCGTAAGAAGTATTCAGTTTTCCTCTTCACTCTTCTATGGTGTCACATTGGTGTTGGGGTGTGGTCCCTAGTGGTTAACAATCCTTACATGCCATGATTCTTATGGTGGGGGTGTCCATAGTGGTATGTCACCCCCTACTAACATATTGTTTGTTTGGTTGTGGGATCGATATTCCACTTGGTTGGTCTGCTCGATCCCCTTTGTTTGGCACCACTCTTCGGTGCATGTGTGTACAATAAAGAAAAATAATCAATATTGGTGCCTTGGAATTGCTTCTACAAATATAATATTCATCTTTCTGTCCTCTGAAAAGGGTCTTACTTTCTACTCAGCCTTTGATTATCTCTACCTTTTTTCCTGTCTGGATTCTCAATCCTATAAAACTTCTACCACTATAATATTCTTTTGGTTATGGCTCAAATTTTTGTACTAGACATGGTGATATACGAAAGGAGCATTGACAATACTGGTTGCTCCAGGAAGAGGAGAATGTATCAAATAGCACATGGAAGCCATTTAAATTGATCTTAGGTCAATCAACATTTACCCTCATGCTCAAAATTTTTTTATGTTATTAAAGGTATGTAATAATTGTTGGTGTTTGGAATTGTTTCACTTCCAATAAATAACCGAGCTCCCGCAGATCCAAAGAAATGGGCAAAGGTTCTTAAAAGTAGTAGTTATAATGGGTGGTTCAATGGGTTTATGGGAGTTGGTTATGCGACTAGTATTCCATTGGATTCATGGAGTAGGTATGTTTGACCATTATTTCACAGTCATGAATTTTGGGATCTACTAATATATACCAAATCTATCTTATGGAAACTTACTAATCAATTAGAAAATTTGTATGCTGGATTGCAATTTCAATTAGAATCGCAATCTAAAATATAGAGTTTTCTGTAGAAATGTATGGTTTGAAGAATTTGTTTACCATGTATTAGAAAATCCAACACCTCTCTTGGTACTGAAGTTTTTACCAATTGTAGAAAATTGACTCTAGAAAGGAATTAGAGACATCATACTTAATGTCACCTTGTGATGTTGGGATCATAATATTGAATAAAAATGATGAAGCTCAAAGTGGTTATAGCGTGTGGGTATAATCTCCTCTTAGGTCAAATATGACCCTTATTGAAGGTACTATTTAGAGAAGATTCAAAATTTTATCCAAAATACATTCAAGAGGGATCCTTTTTTGGAGGGTTTGATTCCTAATTTGAAACAGCAAATGGAAAATGAATCTAGGCTTTTGTGAGACAAAGATTAGTTAGCAAGTAGTTTCTTGAATTTAAAAAATTAAAGTTGAATCAATAAAATAAAGTTGGAGCTTTAGAGGAGAATTAAAAAAAAAAACCTTCAAATCAAGTAAAATGCAAGTTTCTAGATGACTGCGATCAATACAGTAGTTGAGGAGAAACAAATCAAATTGTAGGCTTTACATTCCCATGCTTTCCCAGAAGGAAGGATTTGTGACAGATATGCTACATGCACAAGGCATTGACATAATGGATTGAGTTTGGGATTATCATCAACTCTAGAAAGCAATTAGAGACGTCATATTAAGTGTTTATTTCTGGTGTTGGGATCATAATCAAGAAACCCTGAGTACAGACATTCTTTAGTGTTGTATATTACTAAATTTGAAATCAAATCTATATGATTTAGTTGAATAATTGGACTCCCTAATAAATCTTCCTCTTAGTTGTATAACCATCACATTCTTTTTCAGAACATGATTTCTTTGATGATTCCAAGCTATTTATATCAGAAAGACATTTTTTGCACCTTTTTTGTGAAGTTATTTAGTGTTTCTAGGAACTGTGTGACAGCCACCTTCAACATTACCAAATTTTATTTTGTGAAATGCGTTCTTTACAAATTAGAGTTGCACTATTTCTAGTTTCTGTCCTAAACATTTCTTTCCCCTTTGTGTTAGTAAGCTACTGTAAAATACTTAGAAGTACAAATGAGGTGGATGCAAAAAGAGAGAAGTTTCAATAATTACTTGATCCTTTTCCTTCATATTACATATATAAAATATAGTAATCCTTCAAACCTCAGAATATCTCCATGGATATTCCGATAATTGTAGAAGAATATATATTTTTGCAACATTTGTGAATTTCTCTAGATGCACTGTTTTGTGAAAACTGAAAACTTTATCTAGGATATTTGCTTAACCCATAATGCTTTCTATAATTTCAATTGAGGCAACCTATAAGATGTAGTCATTTACTTTTCTCCCTAATTTCATGTTTTCATCTTTGTATTGAAGCAAACCTAACACCTTGACAATGTCTACCTTTTGTTTTCTTATGTGTTATCCTTCAATAATTTGTAGACCCATTCCTTTCTACTGAATCCCCTTCCCTCCATGGTTTGCAGTTCAACACTACATTTGCTTCCTCATTTAAGAAACTACAATAAATTTGACCATTTATGTCTATGATGAGATATTGATCATTTTTATACTTTGATGTTCAAATGCACTACCAAAATTCTCATTCCTGTGATTAAATAATCCCCCTCATATTTGCATAAAAATGTTGACATTTGAACTATTTTGATTAAATTGGTTTGCTATTTGCATCGTTGTGACTAAGGGATCTCAATATAATGATTTTAGTATAAAAGAGTGAAATTAAGTTTCACATATTTAATGCTTTTGAGTTCTATTGACATTATTCATAAATATGCATCAGAGATGGACATGGCAACAACAAAGCAGTGTTTTGGTATTTGTATGGCATGCACCTATAACAATAGTTTCTAACTTCTGTCACCTTTGTATGTTCCCCTGAATGCTATGGATGATATGGATTTTGATTGATATTTGAACTTTGAAGTGGTAAGCATGTCTTCTGTAGCCATAGTATGCTGTTGGAGGTAAATATCTACAATTTTGGAGAGAACTTGGAAACATGTATTTGCCACATGAAATTCTATGAAAATGAGTTTTTTGCTTATGATATTAGGCATGAAGAACCTACTTGGGGTGGAGCTAGGATTCCATTCTTTAAACCATGAGTTGAATATCACAACTACTTTGTGCATGAAGTACTTTTGATTTGAGCTAGATTTTATGGTTGGAATCATGAACTGTTATTCAGTATCCCTTATCTTGGTTATGAGAAATAAAAATGGTTTAAGCCATCATCTAGGAATTATGTATAGTTCTATATCTTGGTGGCATGCCTAAACTTGGTGTGATTCCAAGAGGATATTGATTTGTATAGGACGGGATCCATCCTTACCCCTTGGAAACATGTCCTCTACATTTTTCTGTCATGGGTGGTATGGGAGGAAGCATTTCAATTTCAATGGGGACACTCCCATAAAACATGGAATATTCTCCTGTCGTGGGTATCCTTTTGCTGCCTTGGGGAAAGCCAAGATGTTGTCAAGAAAACAAGGGAACTGCTTGGTATCATGTGCCAAAAACTAACATAAATTCTGACTCCATTAACTGTTATCACCCTTGGGAGATGTGTTATTTTCTTTTTATCTATTGTTTGTCTCTTCTTATAAAATCGTCATAAGACTATTCAAAGTTAGAACTTATTCATTTATTGATTTTTTTATATAAAACATTTTACTGTCATAGTATGGCCAAAATAAAAGTTTTGTAAACTTTTCCGGACATATAATATATCAAACCAAACTCTTTCATGATGTTAACCTTTTATTTATTCTTCTTTGTGTAGGTAATACCTTTTTCTTTCCAAGTTTATGAGCTGACTATCTACAATCACAACAGAACTTTTGTTTTGAGCAATTTTGAATTATTGCCTTCTTGTTAAGTTTTTCCATTGATTGATTACTCATTCTTGAATATAGAAAATATTTTTGTTTTAAAGGGATGTATTCTTAAAATAATTGTCTCTGTATGCATATGAAATGAATATTTTATTAATTTCATCATCAGACTTGTGAGATAACTATGTACTACATTGCATGGTTCCAGGAAACATATACTTTGAAATGTAACATAGATTTTAGTGGGATTCATACTGCTTTCAAGAGTTTATTGTAATGTTCATGCAAGATATGGGGTGAACAGGGGCAAGAATCTCTAGAGAGAGATAGCATTTGTTTGTTGAATTGTGACTCCACTAGCTTAGAAACTTTGAAAAATCTAGTTTTGGGAGGCATAGGAAGCTTCACAGTGGGTGATGGCTCCAAAGCAGAAGTAGCAGATTTACGGAACCATTTTTTGGGTATGTCTCTTGGATATTCATTACAACTTAGGGTTTTGACTTAGAATATATCTCATTTCGAGCATGGAAGTTATAGTTGCTTGTTGGCTTGTACAGTGGACATTGAAAGCATTGCCCAATCAAAGGAAAAGTGTGTGTGCATTTCTACAAGAACTCAATGATGTTGTTGGAGATAAGTTTGTATCATGTGCCCAAAACTAATGTAAAAAGAGAAGCAACCTCAAAATTAGTGTATTTCTTTCACAGTCATGGACCCTGAATTTCTTTCTTCTCAGTATTATTACCTTTTAAGACGAGAAGCCCTACCTAGGATATAGTTTTTCTTCAGTGCATTATATCACATGAACAAATTCAAATTATACAATTGATGGGTCTACAGTTTGCTTCGTGTTGTTTCAACACATGTAGAAATCCCACTTATTTTGTTATAATTTGAATAGACCCTGGGTCTATAATTTCTTTTTAGGGTATCTGTTTCATTATATTTATTAACAAAGTTCAATGAACTATTTTAGTATAGGTATGTCAGAAGCTAGGATTAGTAAGTATAGATTTATTCTCTCCAGCAGATGGTGTTGAGAAGTGGGACATCTGAAGAGTTTTTCTATGCATTCAGGCACTTTCAAAGAAAGCCCATTTGAGGAATTTAGATGTAAGAGTTGTTCTCAAAGTTAACAGATCAGGTTTTCTCTTTTTTATTTGGGAAATTTTATTTATTCTTGTTATTAGGTTAGATTATTTGAACATATTCTTGAACTTAAAACTTATTGCTTGTGGTAGGTGCCTGATTTATTTGTAGTAACTAATGGCTTATTCATGCCTAAGGAAATGGTGGATAGTATTCGAATTACTTCCAACGCACTCTTTCAATATGTGCTTCTTGTATGTAGGGACTCACAAATGAATGCATCTAAGACTGAGAGTGCTAGTAAATATTTGCAAACAAATAATACTTCTGAAGGAGATCTCCAAAATGGTACACTCAATATTGGCAATTATTGTACTTTGCTTCTTGTAGGAGGAGCAAGTCGATAAGTCGACTTGAACGAGAGCCGACGTAGTCGATCAACCAACTAATTCGGTTGGCCGACTAAACTAGATATTAGGTCGGCCACCTAAGGTCATGTCGGTTCACTGAACCGACAGGTAGTTATTTTGTAACTGTTTTTTAATCATATATGTTAGGCTGTTGAGCCAGATGAGAACTCAGTTTAGTTCTCTATGTTGTATGGAATCATTCATGTAATATAATCTCTTAATTCACCAACTTGTTCTTATCTCTTGTCTCTATTGTATATGTATGTTTTAGTATGTATTATTGGTAACCTTATGTGATCCATGAATTACAACATTGGTTCCATTGTTGGTAATACATGTCTGAAATGTATGCAAACAGATGATATCAGAGTAGGATATTAAGGACTGGTGGGAACATAAAGTTGCAAAATATTTGCAGAATTATGCATGAAGGAACAGATTAACAAGATTCTTCACATAAACATGTGAAAATTTTGTAGAATCAGTGCCCCAACTTCTGAAGAAACTCCTAGATGAAAAAGCCGGAAGGGACTAACGAACAACAGTTGCTGGAAAAACTGATCCAAGGAGGTAGAACAAACTTGTCGGAGTGGTTTGAGAAAATTGTCGACGACTTCTGTCAGGAGCAAGTAGTAGAAGACAGAACTTCGGTGAAAATTGTGAAGGAGAAATTTTACATAGACCTCACCGAAAAATTTATGTGCTCCTTACCGGCCTTGCTGTTCAAATTCCTGATCAAGAAGGGACTAGGACATATTGTCGAACCTCGTCCATCACTTCACGAACTTCCATCAAACTCTAACTGGGAGAAAAATCAAAAGAAGTGGGAAAAATTCATTGCATAAAGGGAGTGGGAATACTTCCTAGGCAAGTAGACCGAACTATCCAGTCTTTCTAAAAGCATCAGGTAGGCTATGGCGGGGTAGCTGGTCATATCTCAATATAAAGTAGAGTGGATTCTAGTCGACTAGAAGTAGATACCATTCACCGGTAATGAGAATTCGACCAAAAGGGAACTCAAGAGAATAGTATCACACAACGGTATGCCGAACATTCAAAAACTAGAGAGGGAAGAGAGACAATAGAGGAGGGAAGCAAGAAGAGAAAGATCCTTAGCGTTGCACAGAGAAAGGAGTCCTAGGGTGACTGACCAGGAAGGAAATCCGCTAGAGTCAGGTCATGACTAACATGAAGAAGACATAGAAGAAGAGGCGTCCCCTATGGAGGAAGAATTGTGGATAGAGCAGCCAAAATCTCTCCAATTAAGAGCTCCCCGTGAAGGAACAACTCTGTCTCCATTGAATCCGCGTACCCGGATACAAACTATTGTCAAAGAGAACCTTCGACTATGAGCTGGTGACTTTGGTATATGGAGTCGACTAGACGACGAGAAATACATTGGATGACACCTCATTATCTATTAACCAGAGGAAGGAAATTGGGTTACCTTTCAAGCGGTAACCTCCAACTGAAGTATCCACTTACTCTTACAGACACATGAAGGAGCACCCCCTCACCAAATATAGCTTTGGAAGACATAGAACATTTAGAACTACGGACAAATAGTTGCAGTGGGCCATCGACAGATGAAGTCGACATCAACCGACTGCCAGTCGAAGAAGAATCAACAACCGACGGGAACAAAATTTCTGTCAACCATATTCTTGTATAGACGAATAAACCAATAACCCCACCACACCTGCCCCCACCACCCCCAACCCGACCTCCACCATCGTGACCTCCTGAGAACAATGACAGTGATTCTGACATGGGTCATGGATCAGCTCACATTCCTCTATATGAGGGGGATGAGGACCCCAGATGACACTGGTTCATCTGCGAGTCAATTTGGGGGGCCAACCAAGTTACAGACGAAGATAGACAAATGAAACAGTTCACCAGTGCCTTGAGGAAAAGGGCATTGACTTGGTATATTACCTTTTTAAAAAGACAACCTAGAGAAACCAAAGTTGAGATCAAGGCACAATTTCTATCATTTTTCAAAACTCCAGATGCCAAACACCTAGCAGTGAAAAGACTAAAAACAACATCACAGAAGCCAGGGGAAACTGTCCGCGGCTATGATAAGCATTGGAAAGACCTTCTGAGCCAGCTGGACTATGTTATAGATGAAAAATTACTAATCTAGTGGTTTCTTGTAGGGTTATCTTAGAAATTCCACCGACATATCAGTCTAGAAACATTCAAATCTTATGAAGATGTGCTCACAAACGCTCTCCAACTAGAGATGGATGAGGACATCCCAGCCTACTCCACTGATAATAGATTGGAGGAATAGCTAGAGATTTTATAGAAGCCTTTAAAGGAGTTAAACCTCAAGAATCGGGATATCTAGTGCACTAAGTGCTCGACGAATGGACACTCCAAAGACATTTGTCGATAGGAATACAGCCGACAGGACATTCGATTCGTACAGATGAAATCTTTTTGCAACATTTGGTAGGAGCATGGGGACCACTTGAAAAAATACTTCCCATTCAACATGAAGAATGGCAAGGCATCCTGGTGTGCAATATACGAAACTAAAAATCATAACACGATCGACTGCCATTTGGACCTGAAGAACCGACAAATTTATCATGCAGTCTACCAAAGCAACGCAGTTACAAAACATAATGAGAAAAACAACTTACCGAACAATCAGAATGGTCAGAGATATGACGGTTGATGATATGAGCTCCGGTACGACAATTGACATGGAGGCTACAGAGGATGAGTTCGATTCCATAAGAATCGTGACAACCAACCACATCGACCAATCCAATGCTTTACATGTTATAAGGAGGGACATCAGTATACAGACTGTCCATATAAAGACATAACTGACCTCAAATTTTGTACTCATTGTGGAGTAGGGGATCACTCACTGGAGGATTTCCCTACCATGTTGGAAAAAATAAATACAAAGAAAAATGTTAATGTCTTGTCGTGTGTGCAAAAAAATGATGTAATAAACACAAAAAATTTACATATTGTAACTCGACAAGGAACAAAATAGGAAGTGATAACCCAAGAATCAACAAAATAAAAGAGAAAAATGTCTACCTTGACCCACTTAAAGAAAAACAAACATACAAAGAAGCAACCAATGTATTCAAAGAATTTGCACTATAAGAACAAGCTCAATATAATCGACATAACATAATAAACGAATTAATACAGCTCGTACAAAAAGACAACTCAGTATCTTAGTTCATCGATTTGCTATATGAATTAAAACATAACAACTCCAAAAAAAAACAAAGAATATCTGCAGCTTAAGTAAAAAACATAAAGGTGATGCCCAGCCACTTGTCGACCTAGAAATCGAAGGATACCATGTCCGACAAGTAGTGCTCGACTTTGTATCATAAGTAAACATCATGAATCATGACACTTGGGAACAAATGGGCAGACCTCAACTATATGAGTCAGGTATTTACCTAAAAATAGCCGACCAGGGCTTAATTGAACCTATTGGAGTCTAGAAAAATGTTGACACAACTATAAAAGGAATCTCGACCAAGGTCAACTTTGAAATCATTGACCCTAAGGAAGGATCTAGTTCCTTCCCAGCGTTAGTAGGTCGATATTGGGGTAGAAAGATGAAAGCATCGATATCACTGGACAAGGAGAGAATCGAATTAAAAGGAAATGGAAAAAACGTCATTGTAGCCATTCATCCATCTCAAGGAGAACCTTGGACTGAACCTATCGATGATGAAGTTGACATCTGACAACTCTACCAGATTCAAAACAATGGAGATTATACAAAACTGAATATCCATGGAGAACTTCATTTAGGAAACCAAGACTCAGTTGGTTATAATTCAGACGTAGAATTATATGATTGGGAGATCGAGAAATACTAAACACAAGCAAGAGGGTGTTGGACTATTTAGAAAGTGCAGAAAAATCCCACCCAACAGTGCTTCATAGTGTCCATTGTCCCAAAACATTTTGAAAAGAAAATTAGGGAATACCCTACCTTATAACCTACCAATGTAAATACTACACAAATACCAAGATACAAGGAAAGGTAATCACTAGTCATGCATGTAGAAGAAGTATCCAAAAATATTGGTGAACATGGCCAACTTCAAAGCCTAGTAGAAACTTTTACAGGACAAGCTGCTTGATGGTGGGATACCCATCAGACAAGACCGCAGACTTGGGCAACAACTTCGACTTACTTTGTCGAAAGTTTTGGAGGAAATAAGTTAACCAAACAAGCTCAGATACCTGTATTCACTCAAGGACAGAACCCAGAGGGTCATATTAAGACATGTGAAAAAGAGTCGAGAAGAATTGGATACAAGAATGAACGAGCATCGCCACACCTGTTCCCATCAACCTTTGCCGACTTACCAAACAAATGGTATAAAATGGAAGAAGCTAGAGGTGAAACATTCTTATGGCATGAATTCAAGTAAAATTTCATTAAAGATTTCAACTTTATACCATAAAATGAAAACTTGGTCGAAACAACAAAACAGATTAAATAATTTATCTAGCTGACCAAAAACAAACCCTTAAAAGATAATCAACAGACAATGAAATGAAATAATATACAAACAAGGACAAAACCACAGTCGACAAGACTATAGTTAGAAAATGAAAATACAGAAGGAAAAAGCTTTAGATGGAAATCAAACCATGTCGAAACAACCAAACCTATTTGTACAATCCTTAAAGTAGAAACAACAGACAAACAAGATATTGATAGAATGACTGCAGCTGACTTCCCTACCACATTCTCACAGTTTAAGGAAGGAAGTAGACCAATCAATGAAGCCAAAGCACCAGAATGGCTAGATGCTAAAGTCAAAACTAGGGAATTCAACATCTCAAATGATGATCGACCAAAAATGGAAAAGATTGGTGACTATTGGAGTGAAGAATAGACCACGGAAATAGTGAACTTATTAAAATAGTTCTAAGATGTCTTTTCTAGAGATTATAAATACCTCAGAGGCTTAGTCCATGAAATGGAAGAAATGAAGATTGATACTAAACCTAACGTTTAACCTGTGAAGGAAAGGCCATATAAACTAGCTCACAAATACAAAGAGATAGTCAAAAAGGAAATTGATAACATGCTTGCAGCAGGCATGATTTATCCTATTGACCAATCAAAATGGGCAAGTCCAACGGTTGTACAGCCTAAGAAACATGATCCGACAAAACTAAGAAATTCTATCGACTTCAGAGAACTAAATAAAGTAACACTAATAGACCCATTTCCAACTCCTTATGCAGATGAAATCTTAAATGAGGTTGCAGGACATGAATGCTACTCATTTAGATATGGATTCTCAGGTTATAACCAAGTGCCAATAGCTAAAAAAGACCAAAAGAAGACAACCTTTGTGTGTGAATTTGGTTCATTTGCTTACAAGGTTATGCCTTTTGGATTAAAAAATGCACCTACAATATTTTCTAGGATTGTTGTCAATACATTTTAGGAATACATTTACAAGACCATGGTGGTATACTTTTATGATTGGACAATATACTCCAGCTTAAAGGATCATTGCAAATGGCTCAGACTTATGTTGGAGAGATGTCGAAAAATTAAACTATCAATAAGCATCAAGAAATGCATATTTGTGACCCCCTTAGCGATATTATTAGGGAACATTGTCTGTAAGGAAGGTATTAAGGTTGACTTTGCAAAGATCAAAATTATCCTTGACCTAAAACCACCAGTAAATCCAAAACAAGTTAGGGTGTTACTTGGCCACAAAGGCTATTACAGAAAATTCATAAGATATTACTCAGATATGAGCTATCCACTTGAAGAACTATTAAGAGAAGATCAAGATTTCAACTGGACAGAGGAGTGCCACATATCATTCAAGAAATTAAAAAGAAAACTATTCGAAGCAACAATCCTAAAGTTTCCAAACTGGTCGATCAAATTCCATGTTCATATTGATGCATCATGCCTAGCAATAGGAGAAATATTAACTCAACCAGGAGATGATGGAATGGATTATCCTATAGTTTACAATAGCAGAAAATTAAACAACGCTGAGAGAAACTATTCGACAACAGAAAGAGAAGCACTAGGAATGGTATTTTCACTACAAAAATATCGACATTATCTTTTAGCTAAACCATTTATATTCTATATACACCAACAAGCACTTAAGTATCTCGTCAATAAACCACTACATCATGGAAGGATTTGTCAATGGCTACTATTATTCCAGGAATTTGAATTTGAAGTTGTGGTTATACCAGGCAAGCTAAATGTCAGTCCCGACCATTTATCCCGAATCGACACAGGAAAAGAACCGATAGGAGTCGAATATGACTTACTTGATGCACATTTATTTCAGATAGAAGCAGTCCTAGAAGAATTAAAAGAAATATCCCAGTACTTGGTAGATGGACATGCACCCGAAGGAATGAGTACAAAGAAGAAGCAGATTTTAGCGATGAAGGTCGCACCATACAGTATTATAAATGGATTCTTATATAAAATGGGATTAGATGAAATCCTCAGAAGGTGTGTGTTAGAACAAGAACGAGACAACATTATGCATGAAGCACATTATGGACCTACAGGAGGACACTTTCAAGCAGACACAACTACAAAGAAAATCCAACAATCAGGGTTATGGTGGCCGACACTCCACAGAGATTGCAAAAATTTTGTCAGTCGATGTGATAGATGTCAACGATTAGTTTGACCCCTGCCTAGTATAGAAATTCCTTTGATATCAATGAACCCAAGTTTGACATTTGAAATCTGGGCCATAGACTTCATAGGACCATTTCCTATACCAGCAAAAAGGACAGGTGCAAGGTATATCATAAATGTAGTCGAATATGTAACTAAATGGGAAAATATTGAACCAGTCAACACATGTTCTAGTGAGATAGATGCTAAGTCTATTTATGAGAAAATCATCACTAGATTTGGATGTCCACTAACTCTAATCAGCCACCAGGGCACACACTTCATCAATAGAACTATCAAAACCCTAACTGACTAGTTCCAAATCGACCATCATCGAAGCATAGCATACCATCCTTAGTTGAATGGAGCAATTGAAGCATTTAATAAAACATTAAAAAGAGGACTAACTAAAATATGTAATGCTGATGATGATGACTGGGACAAGAAAACACCTACAGTATTATGGGCATACAGAACAACATACAAACGCTCGACCGACCAAACTTTTTTTCAAATAGTCTATGGACAAGAAGCACTAGTTCCACTACACTTTCGACAACAAACACCTATCATCGCAGAGATCCTACATTTCAATGTCAAACAATGAAGAAACAACTTACTATTGCAACTAAGCAAACTCAAAGAGTACCGACTAATGGCAATACAACATCAAGAAATCCAGAAACAACAACAAAAGGCATGGCACGACTGAAACATCAAGAACAAAAACTTGTCGGTAGGAGACCTTGCTTTACTATACAATAGTCGAGTAAAAGGTAAACCTAAAAATATCCATACAGAATGGATGGGACCCTACACTATCAAAGAGATAAATACCAACGGATCAGTCCAACTAAGGACGTTACAGGGCATAGTATTCCATAAACTTGTTAATGGATCCCGATTAAAATGCTACAGAAACTAGAAATAAACCTAAAAAAAAGGAAACCTATAACGACCATAACTATAAACCAAAAGCTATAAAAACTTAAAAATACAAAAAAAACAAAAATAATACCGAGCATGAAGAAAACTATGACAGGAAATTACCATTTCGACAACCGACATCATGCCCATCGACATAACACCATCGACCATTTGCACTGACTGACCACTTTCATCGACCATTCTCATAACCAAAATTGATTGATGACCTTAATAGTCCCATCGCGCATTCATGACATCGAGCTCCAAAAGCAATTCTCCATTAACGCACACTCAAGTATTCCAGCTGGAACATCATGTCTGCCATTAATACACTCATCGGCGAACACATCCACAGAATCAGCTATAAATACTAGACTGCCGAACGATCATTCACCACAATTCATATAGAGAAAGCATCAGAGAATCCAGTCGACTAAAAGTCAAGAATACCTTAGTGAAATAGACCACCAGACCGACACAATGGAACCCAAAAAAACTAGAGCCTCAACCAAAATCCAAGGAACTACAGACTGTAGAAACACCTTTAGTCTGTAGGCTAATGAACATTAAGAATTCCAAGGTACAGGAAGGCTCATGGTAAAAACTATGGACTGAGATGCAATAATGGACTTATGTCAAAAAGAAGCCCACTCAAGCCATGGATAAAATCAAATACAACACCATATTTAACTATGTCAATGCACCGCTCATGGCCAGCTTTGGTGGCACCAAGGAAACTGCTGTAAAATTAATCAGAATCCGGTACCACAATGGCCAGTTCTACTTCGACTAACTGGTTGACATCTCTGGAGAATTCATCTCCAAGCTGAACGATCTCTCAAATGAAGGAAACCGAGTAGCATTCGGTATTAAAGAAGGACTAGTCGAAGAACTCACTGGGTCACCATCAGGAAAAAACTTGAAGGGGTTGATGATTAGTCAAATCACAACCTGAACACCACAGATTGTGGCCAAAATAATAGCAATAACACTCACCCTGGAAGGTCGAGGCAGTGACCTCAAGTTAGACATGCTAGAAGATGTTGACACCATTGCGACAGAAGGAAAGATATACAAATGGGATGAATATGTCACCTCCATGGCCAAGACCATCTATGAAAGATGCCAAGAAATGGGAGGAATCATCAACTTCCCTTCCCTCATCTCATGGATCATCAAGTACCACATATTCCCAGAGGGGAACATAATCTTTCAGGAACTTGATGGAGATTGAAACCATTCTCCCAGAGAGGAAATTTACAGGAACTTGAAAATGGAAAGGTCCTGTTGGAGAACTTGCTTCAATAGCTCAAATTTTGCGCGACTAGATGGAGGGTGCCTCAAAACATCCGAAGAAGTCTACCGACAAACTCCCACATCCATCTAGAACTCGACCATACCTCAGTGTGGTACATGCAGGCCGACGACTCCAATGCCAAAGCCCTTGACTACTATCCATCGGTTGACCAGATCTTTCGGGAGCTGTCTCAACAAGCTAAAACCAAAATACCAGTACCAGTGACAACAAATAAGAGCGACTTCTCGATCGAGGAGCCACTAACCAACCAAGAAAAAGAGGAATACTATGAGTTCAACCTCTATATCAGCACCTTTGTGTCAGAGGAGACATCGGTCAAACACACTGGCTGACTTCAAATCATCATCAAACCTCCGACAGCACAGAGGGCAGAACCCTAGATAGAAGAGCCATAGCCAGAGAAATAGGTAATTACTCCAACTGTAGAAATTCTTGTCCCGACCCAGGATCCAAGGGGAGAGACAGAGCCAGAGAACCCAGAGTATGCTATCACAAAAGGCATCATTAAAAAATTATCAAAAGAGATAGTAGCTGCACAAAAGAAGCTCAAGACATAGCAACAATAATGAGGAAAAGGTAAGCGCAACCTTATCATCACCAAATCATAAAATGATGAGGGGGAACTAGTATCTATGGCCCTCGACATAATAGACGGTGCTGCAGCAAATAAGGTGCCGATGGAAACCCATTTCCAACAATTTGTTGATGCAGGAGCACTACCGAGTCGACCAAATAAATCTAAGACCACCCACATGACAATGCCTGAAAACGTTGTCGATCTTGTGTCGAACTCTCCACCTCCATCACTGACAAAAGTAACATAGGAGCAAGTGCCAAAACAGCATTCAGTAAGCCCACTCAACTTATGCAAAAGTGCGATGTTGGAAGCTATGAAGGAAAAGTTTGATAAAGACATAGATTTGCAGGCATTCATTGAGAAACTACCTGAGATATTTACATCGGCCCAGAAGATATCCACAAAAGCACCTCTCTTTAAGGTCAGTGGATACTAACTTGGACATGAATTCTATTCCAGAACCTTTGCCACTATCACTTCAAATTTTGAGAGAAATCCCAACAAGGAATCTGAAGTGACCGCACGTCGAACTACAACTATCACTCCGACTGCACTCCAATATAACCTACCAGTCATTGCACCGACTGGAGGAGAAGAAATTGAGGAGGACACAAATATCCAAATTAACCAAATGTTCTCTGAATTAGACTCACCTCTCCAGCCTGAAAACCCACCACTCACCCGCACTTTCCCCAACCCAATCACCAACTCCCTCACCACCACCCCCACCCTCAGACTCAGAGCAATCCCCCCCACAACCATAATCACCAATTGCGTCCACTTCTGCACCACTTACATCTAACCAACCAGAGGCAACAGTCATCCCACCTCCCCAACCAGAGAAACCATCAACCACTATCCCACAAACCAAATATCTCGAATCAACTTTTGTAGGTACACAGCTGCCGACATAAGCAGAGAAAGAAAAGCATAAGAAGAGGAAGGGGAAACAAAGGAAGCAGCATCATGGACAGCCATCAAAGGTCTAGATCAAATTGAAGGATGTAAGCTCACTAACCGACCCAGAGCTAGGACAAATCCTCAATACCCTACCAGTCGAAGAAAAGATGAGAAGCGAGCAGAGATGTAAGGAACTCAACAACAAGAACGCAGAACAGGTCGAGTTCCTCAACAAATGTAGGAACCTAGCCCATTCAGTCCTTTCGGGCCCCGTATAGGTTGACACAGACAAACCGCTTGAAAGGGCATATCAACTATTTGAAAGCATGGTGTCAGCACTCCAAGCACACATTCAGGAAACAAAGGAGGAACAAAATGAAGAAACTGCCAGACTCCTAATGGCATAGCACACCGCCTTCACTAAAGCTTATAAAGTGCTGCAATATCACATGGAGGATTTTTTCATAAATAAAGAAATACTGAGAGACTGGCCTGCTTAGTACGGGAAAGTCTATTAGCAAACTCGACAGACTTGACAAGGGATCCAGGAACTGGAAAACAGGAAAACCACTGAGGAAGCACTAAGGACAACAATAGAAGAACAAATAGTGCTTGAAACAACCAAGATGCAGATACTTGAGAGGTAAGCACATCAATGGGTGCAGCAAGATATCCCCAATTTAGAAAAAGTCGTCATCATCTGTTCACAGATGAAATGACTTATCGAGACTGCAGAGGAGAAGGACCAGTTTATGGGTCCCGACATGGAGAGAATAATAGAAGTATCCATTTCAAAAAAGATGTCGATCCTATCAAGCCTGACCACAATTACCATCAACATCCAAAATATTTTGCAAAGTTGGACATATTTCCAACATCACTTCACAGTAACATCCCCAGCCATTGTCGAAGTCTGTGTACAGAAACGACCGACCATTAGACTTCACAGCCCATGAAGACCAGGAACATCACAGTAACTATTGATACCAGTAGAATTTTTGTACCTCCCTATTTCTTTGGGAGGAAGAAACATTTTGTTTGTGGGGGAGATGTAGGAGGAGCAAGTCGATAAGTCAACTTGAATGAGAGCCGACTTAGTCAATCAGCCGACTAAGTTAGTCGGCCGACTAAACTAGAGATTAGGTTGGCCACCTAAGGGTGTGTCGGTTCACCGAGCCGACAGGTAGTTATTTTGTAACTATTTTGTAATCATATATATTAGGCTGTTGAGCTAGATGATAACTCAGTTCAGTTCTTTGTGTTGTATGGACTCATTCATGTAATATAATTTGTTAATTCACCAACTTGTTCTTATCTCTTGTCTCTGTTGTATATGTATGTTTTAGTATGTATTATTGGTAACCTTATGTGATCTATGAGATTACAACACTTCTTAACATGTCAATGGATATTGGTATTAACAATTAATATATGGATAAAATCAATATTTTCAAAACCAGAGCTGGTCAACCCTCGACTTTGGAACTGGTTCAAAGGGGAAATAGAATCAATATTCTCAGAACCATAACCTTTGTTTGACTTTATCATGAAATTACATTTTTGTTAATTGTAGAAACCTAAGAAAGAGATTCATGTACCTGGAAAGTTAAATGTAACTCCTTTGTTAGAAGAGAAAATAGTTGATGAGAAGCCTCTGATTTATGCTAATAAAATAGTATATGAGCTTACCCTTATCTTTTGTTATTTATTTTAAGCAATTTTTTTATGTGAGAAACACCATCTGTTTCTAGTAGCACCGTTTAATGGCTCCATAATCCCCAAGGAATGCATCTGAGTGTTTATATGTCAAACACAACTGTGTTGTTTGGTATTACAGTACAAGATCATGAGCTGATTATGGTTTTCATCTTTTCCAAGAGGAAAAGAATGCTTTTAAGGAAATTGTAGAATATGCACATAGATGATTGAATTTGTAGAAGTTCCTTTAATGTTCATTCACACATATAAAAGTTATGAATATTCCCTTTCCCTGATGATCTTGTAATTTTGTTCTTTCAGTATGGTTCAAATTATTAAAAAATGCAGTATCTCCCATAGGTTCCCTTAGCAGGTTCAGTACTTTGGATTTGTATTTACCTTCAACCAACTTTATGAAAACTGAAGTGAATTAAGTTTTACATTTCCTTTTGTACATTCTCATTGTTACCTTTAGGTTGTCTGTTAACACCCAAAAAGTGTTCACTGCCTCATCTACCCCACTACATGGCTCATTTGTCCATTTTTCTACCATATTTCCCTTAAAAACACCTTTTTTCCTCCAAAAATACCCAAAATTCCTCTAAAATAGCAAAAATCCCCTAAAAAGGGAAGAAAAAATATAAAATAATGAGGAAAAGGAGGAAAAAACCCTATACAGCTTCCCTAAACCATATGGTTTCCAAAACCATGGGCCAGCACTCCACCACTGAAAAACTATAAATAGGTGATGGAGACCCCTTATTTAATATCCACAATCATAAGCACCCTTACTCTGCCAAAGTAGCTCTTGAAACCCTAGCTTACCCTTGAGCTACTTTCACCTTGAGAGCCCCTTTTGGCCCATTTCCACCATTGGAGAAATAGAAGGAGAAATTTGGAGCTTGGAGCAACCTTCTTGGATCACTGCAAAGGGCTTCACCAACCTTCACATTGGAGGTAACGTTAATACAAAAGCCATTCTTTATATCTGTTTTTTCTGTTTCATGCACATGTTTAGAGTAATTTGTATTTCTGTCTTAGGATTTTAATTTACATTTACTGAAATTCTACTAAGGAGTCCCTTCTCCTCAGTAGGTGCTCATTCGCACAAGCTAGGGGTAAAACCCTAGCTACAGTTTTGGCGACTCCCCTAGCTTTGAATTTCTGGTTTCAGTTTAAAAAATTGTTTAGTTTTCTGCAATAATTTCTCATTTTTCCTTTCGGCTGTCCCTTTCGGCCACCATAAACTGCATCTTTTCCCTCTGTAGTCGCATCCCGACCGCGTCTTTCAGGCCTTTACCTGCGACCCGACCGTGGCTCTCAGACTGTTTTCGGCACCCTACCTATGGATTCAAGTCTGTTACCTGTGATCTGACCGTGGCTAATCAGCCTGTTTGCTGTGATCTGACTGCGCCTGTCGGCCATTTTCCCGTGTCCCGATCGTGACTTTCATCCCCTTAGCTGCGACTTGACAGCGTCTGTCTGCCCTTTTCCCACGATTCGACTGCACTTTTTTCCCTATTTCCTGCGGTCCAACTGCTTCTATCGGCCATAAAGTCACGACCTGTCCATGCCTGTTTCCCTCAAACCCGTGGTCCGATCGCCCGATTTCGCCTCAGACCCGCGGTCCTGTTTTTGAACCCAGCCCCTTTGCTGCAATATTTTCTGCATCTGCACAGCCATCTGTTCTACCTACAGCCCTACTTCCCTACAGCCTTTTTTGCAACATCATTTATGTTCCCTTTTACAGAATCTGTTTAAAATTTCAGCATTTTAATTCAGAAAATTTTGCATGTTAAAGTTTTGAATTCAGTATTATTGTTCGTTAAAAAGTTTCCCCCCTTGTGGCACTTCTATTTTGGGTTCATCACCTCACGAGCACACACTCTGTCACATAATTCAAGTGAGCCTTACAAAACTACTTAACTCAACCAATATTCTAACCCCACTTGGGGAACACAAAAGAATCTTTGTAGTTAGGTAGGATCGGGGGGATATGCTTCCAATAACATCCCTCAGTTACTTACACTTGAGACATAGCTGTTGTCCAATTAGGGAACCAAAATCCCCTAGTACTTTTTGGCACGGTCACAACCAGTTTACTAGAGGGCCTCTCCCCTAGGAGGGTTGAAGTTGCAAGATTGGTTTCGGAGGCCTGAGTGGAATATTGCACTCCATTCAGTAATCGAAGGGCTACCTTTCGCAGTTCTCGGGATATCCCTGTATAGGGGTATTGCGGTAAAAGGACCAAATGGAAGATTCACCTTTCTGGATATGTCATGAACGGGGTATCTTAGTTGCCATTCTTCTAGGATTGACTACCCGGTGTCCCTCCCGGTAGGGGGATATCTTAGCCACTTGGCTTTCCTATTCATATTGTCTGACTTGGATTTCATCACCTTACAGAGGATATGTCTAGTTGAGTTAGAATACTTTTAGTTAGGTGTTTGCATGCTCCCTTACCTCCTTTTGGTCTAGTGAGTCCACCATTTTTTATTTTTAGGAAACCTGCTGCTTGTTGGTATTCTGACCATTTCTGTTGACACTCCACCTATTGTAGCACAGCTGTTACAGTGGGTGTTTTGAGTTGGTTGTTGGCCCGAGTTCCCTATTTTTCAAGCTCTCCTTCTGCACACTCGGTTGCTTTAGGGTTTTTGAGCTGTTTTTTTACCCACCTCAACCCACAGAGATTTGACACCATCTGTCACCATTGAGTCCCCGAGACATTCTCAGCGCCTCAGGGGCGAACCCCCACAGCACGGTTCACTTGACACCACCCGTCATCGACACAGATCATCCTCACTTGATACCACTTATCATAGATCTCGATCCTTGTCACTTGAAACCACTCGTCAGCAGCATAGGACTCCATCACCAGATATTGACGCCCCTTATTTTACCTCCGATTCTGAGCCAGAGTCTGAGAACACCATTTACACTGCCCCTACTAGCCCCATGGCTGGCGTGACTTCCACTCCCTTCTTGGTAGGGACCATTGGTGGCACATCCACCACTACACCAGTTACCACACCTGCTTTGGGTATGCCCTCCATGGGGCCCCCATCTACCGTTCCCCTCATGGAACCTATTCCCGCAGCGGGAATACCTATTCCCACTCCATCAGTGGCTCACACTACCCATGGTGGTGCAGGACCGTCCTATACCACCATAGTTCCCCCACTTGGGGGCAACCTCCCTAACACTACCCCTCCACTTGGGGGCATTGGCCCCAACTTGGTCCAACACACTACTGTGTCACATCCTTCTTCCAGTTTTCCATTCTTGGCTAGCCTCAACCTGCCTGACCTAGCCAAATTGACCAACGACCCTATCCGACACGACCCTGCATGGCCTCACATTCCCACCAAGCTCCCCTCTGACATCCCTAAGTTCGAGGGCAAGGCAGGTGAGGACCCAGAAAACCACATTATGTCCTTCCATCTATGGTGTTCCTCCAACTCCATAGTGGATGACTCTATTCGCCTCCGTCTCTTACAGCGCACCTTCACTGGCTCTGTAGCCAAGTGGTATATCGAGCAACCCCATGGAACCCATGCCACCTTTTCTTCCCTTGCCTCAACCTTCCTCTAGTTCTTCCAGTTACCTGTCTACTATGACGCGGACGTTTATATCCTCCTATCGTGTAGACAAAACATGGCTACCCACATCACGGACCACATTCATGAGTGGCGTCGACACTGTAGCTTATGCAAGATCAAATTAGATGACCGTATCTTCCTAGATTGGTTCCTCAAATCCCTTCTTCCTGTCATTGCTAAGGATGTGGCATCCGAAAGACCCCAGTATGAAGAAGAGGCCATCCTTAAGGCCCAACAATTCGACCTCATTTACGCCTAGTCGAGTTATCTCTATACCATTATACCTGATGCCCCTCGCGGCAATTCCTCCTAGAATGATGCGCTAGGGGAATCCCACACTGTCGACAGCATCATTGGCCGTGTCTCTTCGCATCCTCAACCATTTTCCATAGCACGTCCTACCCCTGGCCCTAACCTTTCGGGGGCTACCTCACAGTCTGGAGCAACCAACTCGTATGCTCCCATGACACATCACCACCATTTCCATGGACCCTCATGTCCACCTCAGTGTTTCGGTCATGCGATTCTTGCTTATGCCCCTCTGGTCACACCTCAGCCCTACTACCACCAGTAGGCTGCACCAGCTCCTGTGCCTTCATAAGCCCAACCCACTTATTACCCGCCACAGGCATCCCCTACGAAAAACCCACAACCCGCTCCGCAGCCCTATCAGTAACCCCCTCAAGTTGCTACCCCTGCGTAGCCTCCACCTACATATCATTCACCGCAACCTGGTCTAGCACCTGCGCAACCTCGAAATCCACCTACTGCCCAAGGGCAAGTTTACGCCCAACAAAACCCGCAGTAAAACCAGAACAACCAACGCAACCAGGGCCAACAAAACCACGGCAGGGGCCAAAATCGTAGAAACAACCAACCTACAGACCAAGCTGGTTAGCCCCCTAATCCCCCCGATAATAATAATGCGGCCCCTGCTAACCAAAACCCTGATCACCCACCCAAACAGGCTAAAAACCCCAATTTGCGAACCAACCATCCTTGTTCTCTTTGCGGGGTCTATGGCCACTACACACATGCTTGCCCACACTTGGAGCGAGCTCGACAACTTTGGGTTGATGATGCCCACCGCCAAGGGCATGCGGATCCTCAAGCACCACCCAACCCCCCACAACCTCAGCATCCACCTTTGGTGCTGCAAAACCCCTTACCAAACCAAGGTGTAGTGAACACTCAACCATTGGCTCCCCCTCAAGCCAACACGCCAACCCAACAACAAATCACTTACACTACTCCTGATCAACCCATGTTTGAATCAGGTACCCACAACTTGTTAATGATGTCCTCCGCTGATGTCAACCTCCAGACCCGATGGAACCAATTGTTAGAATAATCAACCCATAGTATTTACCCACTTAGACATTATTCCATTTATTTTGTCTTATTTGCCTAGTCCATGAGTCCCACCATGTGCAAGTTGATAATTGCCTATCCATAGAGGTCAAACTTTCCATTATTGACTTATGGAGCGCTTGAGAAATCCTTGGGAATCAAATCTGCTTTATTCCTGGCCTCCTAGGTGCCCATCTGCTTTTTCTGCTTTATTCCCTGCTTTTTCAGTGTTTTAAGGCACATAGGAAAGCAAGACTAGGTGAGGTGAATCAGCTTTGTTGCCTCTTCCTCCTCCACTCTTTCCTCCATGCAAAAGCATGTATGAGCTGCCATTTGACCACTCTTTAGCTTGCCCATGCGCCCTTGCTAATTCGTGGGGTCCTTGATAGATTTGGGATCAGCTTTTTACACCTATGGGGGATTTGCCTATTTTGGGTAAGCCTGCTTTATGCTAGATTTGGATGCTTCCTTATGCATTTGATTTGCTCATGTATTCTATATATTCAGCAGCCTATGTTATTACAGGGTTGGATATTGTACACTCAGTTAATATAATTTTGTGTTACAGCTCCATATTCAGTCTCCATTGTTGATAATTTTGCATGATCAATTGTTAATTGTTGTGGGTGAAATTAATCTACTGCAGCCCTGAATTTATACATGGTATCAGAGCCATTGTAGGTTGTTACTCTCCTCCAAAAAATGTTTTGCAGGTTCAACATCAAGACTGGGAGCCTTCTACTGACCGCCGGGACAGATTTTCTAAAGCTATGGATTCACAGAAAACTATCCTCACTCCCTTCAACTTTTTTGAATGGAAAGCAGAGATGGAGATCTTGTTGAGAG
>LPNX010289114.1:598209-616484 GCA_001517045.1 Pseudotsuga menziesii
TTTTCCTAGTCCATGAGTCCCACCATGTGCAAGTTGATAATTTCCTATCCATAGAGGTCAACCTTGCCATTATTGAATTATGGAGCACTTGGGAAAGCCTTGGGAATCAAATCTGCTTTATTCCTGGCCTCCTAGGTGCCCATCTTATTTTTCTGCTTTATTCCCTGCTTTTTCAGTGTTTTAAGGCACATAGGAAAGCAAGACTAGGTGAGGTGAATCAGCTTTGTTGCCTCTTCCTCCTCCACTCTTTCCTCCATGAAAAAGCATGTATGAGCTTCCATTTGACCACTCTTTAGCTTTCCCATGTGCCCTTTCTAATTCGTGGGGTCCTTGATATATTTGGGATCATCTTTTTACACCTATGGGGGATTTGCCTATTTTGGGTAAGCCTGCTTTATGCTAGATTTGGATGCTTCCTTATGCATTCGATTTGCTCATTTATTCTATATATTCAGCAGCCTATGTTATTATAGGGTTGGCTATTGTACACTCAGTTAATATAATTTTGTGTTACAGCTCCATATTCAGTCTCCATTGTTGATAATTTTGCATGATCAATTGTTAATTGTTGTGGGTGAAATTAATCTACTACAGGCTTGAATTTATACACCAATATGGCTCCACCTCTGAAGCCCCTCCCACTGATAAACCCACTAATGCTCATCCCACTGATCAAGCGTTACGTATACCTCCACCTCCACTAGATGGCGCTCCCAAAGCACCTCATTTCCCGCTTCGTCGTATCAACAATAACCCCAATGCACGGGCTGCGTCAAACTACAACATTGTCAATGACTTAGCCCAATCTCCCGCAGCCATGTCTGTGTTAGAAGTCTTAAAAAACTACCCTTCACAGCGCAAGACTTTAGTCTCAGCCATTTGGGCTATCGATCCAAATGATTCGAATTTAATGGCATTTGATTTGGACCAATCCGAACCCCGCATGCCTTCCACTTTAGCATTCCAAGTTTCTGTTTCCTTTCAGAATTTTTTCATCCATCGATGCATTATTGATGAAGGTGCCTCTACATGTGTCATGTCCACCTTCATCTGGCAGAAATTGGGATCCCCCCTCTCCAGCAGTCCACTACTGCGTTGCGAGCCTACGACAGCCATTCGGCTCAACCACAAGGCCTATTAACTAACATCCCCATCCAGCTGGCTGGCAAAACCATCCTCATCGACATCGAGGTTATTAATGCACAGCTTGATTATAACCTTTTACTTGGCCGCAGCTACATGTATGCCATGCGGGTGGTTTCTTCTTCCGTTTTTCATACCATGATGTTCCCCCATGAGGGACGTGTGGTCAAGGTCGTCCAACTCACCTACTATGATCCCAATGCCCCCAAGGCACCCGAAAATGTTCTCCCCATGGTTGAACAACCTATTTCGGGTACCACCACCTCACTTGTTTCCTCTATGGGTCCCGGAGTTTACTCAGACACGCCAATGACCTCAACCTTCCAATCTATTCCACCCCTGTCACCTGCCACTAACGTGTCTGACCTATGTACCCTGTCCCATAAAACGCAAACTCCTACTCATCAACCGCCCTTCTTTCCTAAACCCCCTTTGGTACCTAGTCACATTGGTGTTACACTCATCGATACCATTCCTTTCCTCATCCCTCCCTCAGGAGTAGTTAGCGCCCCGGTCATGGCTACCCTTAGCCTCCCTGGGTTAACCTTAGGATTACCCATTTGGTATCTTTCGCCTCCCGTTCCCTCTGCCGAAACCAGATGTCGTCCTGCAACCGGTGCAACCCATTGTCACTACTAGTCAACCACCTCCCGGTGTCGCTACCCCATCGTCCTCCATGAACCCCCCCCATCCTCTTACCAAACCAACTGGGGGTAGAGGCCCCCAACCTTACACTGCTGTCCCACCTCCGAAGACAGTCAAAACCCCCCCTGTGTTTCGTGCTCCTCCCAAATGCTCATTGTGCGACGAGTTGGGCCATGCGACTCACCAATGTCCTCAGTTATCGGCAGTATAGGAACACATGCAAATGCTTGACGATGAACCCGATATGCCGGTTGTCCAACTTGATCCAACCCCTAAGCCTCGCGACAAATCCCTGCGCACTAACCACCCCTATGCGATATGCAGTGTTTACGGGCATTACTCACATCATTGTCCTGATCTCCCCGATTACAGAGAAGCTCTCTATGAGATGAACAATCTAGATATTGAGACGGCACCACCGACCATTGAGGAGATCCACCCCCCGGTCTCTTCCCCTTCCGGAGAGGATAATACCATTTATATGATCTCTTCCGACACTACTCCCTCGTCAACCGATTTGATGACACAAAATTTCCGTACTGATGAGGAAATCCTCAAGGCTCTCACTACCCCGAAGTATCCTTGGGATGACATGCACCATCGTTCCTACTTCCTCCCAGATGAATCCTCGTCTAACACTGCTACCCAATTTGCAGTTGAATCCAAAGACTTCCTTCCCCCCAAGGTTGACTGGTTCAAGGACCCTATTCCTGCTCTTAACGCCTTCGAGGAGGGTAAGATGGACAACATCTCACCTATCATCCAAATTGATATCGCTGCCCTAGGAAGAACCCCCTAACTCATCACTTTAGGAGCCTCTTGCAGTGAGCAAGAGATTGAGGAATACAAAAAACTCTTCAGAAAATTCCGTGATGTCTTTGCCTGGTCCTATACCGAAATGCCCAGTCTTGACCCTGCCATTATAGAGCACCACATTGACACATGGCCTGATGTACCCCCCGTTCGTCAGAAACAGCGTCCCATTCATCCCTCAAAGCTCCCAGCTGTCAAAGCAGAGATTGAGAAACTTCGCAAGGAAGGATTCATTTATCCTATTTCCTATACCACCTGGGTTTCAAACCCTGTTCCCGTTAACAAAAAACAAGGCACCATTTGAGTATGCACTGACTTCCGAGATTTAAACTGCGCCTGTCCCAAAGACAATTTCCCCATGCCATTTATTGACCAGCTCATCGATGCGTGTGTGGGGCATGAAGTCCTCTCATTCATGGATGGTTTTTCCGGATACAATCAGATCCAAATCCGAAAGGAAGACCAGTACAAAACTGCCTTTACAACCCATGGGGCACCTTTGCCTATCGCGTCATGCCTTTTGGCCTAAAAAATGCCGGTCCCACATTCCAGCGGGCCATGACCTATTGCTTTCATGATTTCGTCCACTCTGATCACTAGTCAAAGTCAAATAGTACAAATGACACTTGTCATGTTGGGCCCACTTACTATTTATAGTCTGTTGACTTTTTTCTTGTTTTGGCCATTCTGAACCCATACGGAGTCCATTTTCCGAACCGTTTCCACCATTGGAATCAGCACGACGAGATCGTCATGATGTTCACCTCATTGCATTATTTTTTCTCCATCATTTTTTAGACACCGCTAGTCGCCTCGGTTTGCGCACCACTTCGTCCGTTCTCCGTTTTTCACACTTTTTATATCGCCGGATTCATTTTTCTGAGCTAGTGATGATGCTTGAGATCATTTCTCGCTCTCACTTGGTACAATTTCAACATTGTGTCCCGACATCTTGCTGCCTCGATTTGCGCACCACATCGGCCGCCATCAGATTGTTCCACACTTTTTACATGAGCCATCCACTCCTGTCATACTACCAATGTTTCGTTATTTTACCACCATTCATTCACCCCGCAAGGAGACCCACCAGTGTTCCCCCTCACCCTCATTCCTAGTCATCATAAATGTTCCTTGATTGAACACTTCCTCCTTGCCTGGCCATTCCTTTTGTTCATTATAATTTTATCCCTTTTTCGGGTCGGACAAGTCCTATACGAAAAAGGCACTTAGGGAGTTTCTGTTAAGCTCTTTTCTGAATCCTAAAACAATGAAAAGATCACCGAGCAATCTTGCTTCCTTTCATGCTCGTTAAAGTACATGAAAGGGCATCTATCTGGTATAAGTTTAACCCTTTTCCGGACCTGGTAAACTAATTATGAAAAAGGAATACTCTAGTCACACCGGCTAGAAGAGTTCTTCATTGCATCCTTTTATGCTTCTTTAGGCCTTGGAGACTAACACACGAAAAAGAAACCCCCCTGGAGTCTTCTTATCGCTTTCAGACTCTCTAAAATTGAAAGCAACCATGAGCATGAACTGTCCTGGGCTCGTAAAATCCACATGACAGTACCATTCCATTACTTCAGAGTCTTCTTATTCCTTTCAGACTCCTAAAAATTGAAAGCAACCATGAGCATGAATTGTCCCGGGCTCGTAAAATCCACACGATAGTACCATTCCATTACTTCCGAGTCTTCTTATTGCTTTCAGACTCCTTAAAATTGAAAGCAACCACGAGCATGAACTGTCCTGGGCTCGTATAAATCCACACGACAGTACCATTTTATATACACACTTCTTCTCGTTCCCTAACCCATGACGAAGTCCCCCGTGCCTCTTGGCGCTATGATCGATCCTCTCGGCAGCACCCCCAATTAGGTCGCCTTTGTTCAGAGTATTCTGCAGTCTTCTACCATTTTACCACAGCTTGAATATCCCTCAGCCCCGTCACCCTCCCAGATCCAATACAACTATGATCCCCTTCCCACCAGTCAGTTTCATATGCTACTCGATCATCCCCGCCATCATACTCTGAACAAAGGAATTTTGAGTCCACCCACTCTACTTGCCTAGTTATTCCCCCAGTTTATCAATCCTGCCATCAGTACTATCACATTTCGGTTTTCCACCTCACGCTCCTGTCAAGGAAACATCATTGCCTTGATAGTTGCAGGTCTCCCTCTGTCGACGACAGCCCCTCTATTCCAGAGGATAGACCCAGAGGCCCCTACGCCTTGGACCCATCACCATCTATGCTGAGTGCCTATGGACCATTTTGGGAGGAGTCATCATTGCCTCTCCGAATGGTTTTTTCTCACATGCTCGACTTCAGCACCTTGATCGCATCGTTGAGAATCGCGCAGGATTTATATCCCTTTCATTATTTGTCGAAGACCCCGGATTTCCCCCGACTCTAGCACATTGGTGAGTCACTTCAAAATGCCTAGTTATATGTTCCTGTAGATGTCCAGGCTGCGTTGGTGATTGTATTCGGAAGCCATCCAGTTCCATGCTTCCTTGAGTACCCAGTTCAGTACCAGTTCAGTGTATCATTGCGAGTATGACCCTTGTCACTCTGATACAACAGCTCATCAGTTCCTTTGGTACCACATTCAGTAGCACTGCTGTCATTCCAGTGCATCAGTTTTTCAGCTCAGACATGGTCAGCCCAGCAGTATGTCCCAGATTGGTGTCCCTTCTAGACCCTTATGATATACACAGTGGTTTTTTATGTATCCTACAGGTCCCTCTTTTTGGGCCTCACAGTTATGTTTATATATCTTGATACGAGCATGGGTATTCCTTCCTCGTCCATATATTGAGATTCTTCCTCATTCAGTATTTGAGTCCATGTATATGTCAGGTCCCCATATTTTGGACCCCATTGTTATTATTATGTTATATCCTGATACGAGCATGGGAATTCCCGCCTCATCCATATGATCAGATGATTCCTCATCCATTATTGAGGTTATGTACTCTTAGTTCTTACAGTTGGTTCGGGATCGTTGTTCCGGGTTTCAGCTTGTTTCTTCTCTTCTCCACACCCCAGGCACACCATATATGACTTATGATGTCCATCAGCCATACGATGAGCTCTTGCCCTCGCACATCAGGGGGCAATCTTTTAACACCCAAAAAGTGTTCACTACCTCATCTACCCCACTACATGGCTCATTTTTCCATTTTTCTACCATATTTCCCTTAAAAACACCTTTTTTCCTCCAAAAATACCCAAAATTCCTCTAAAATAGCAAAAATCCCCTAAAAAGGGAAGAAAAAATATAAAATAATGAGGAAAAGGAGGAAAAAACCCTATACAGCTGCCCTAAACCATATGGTTTCCAAAACCATGGGCCAGCACTCCACCACTGAAAAACTATAAATAGGTGATGGAGACCCCTTATTTCACATCCACAATCATAAGCACCCTTACTCTGCCAAAGTATCTCTTGAAACCCTAGCTCACCCTTGAGCTACTTTCACCTTGAGAGGCCCTTTTGGCCCATTTCTACCATTGGAGAAAGAGAAGGAGCAAGTTGGAGCTTGGAGCAACCTTCTTGGATCACTGCAAAGGGCTTCACCAACCTTCACATTGGAGGTAACATTAATACAAAAGCCATTCTTTATATCTTGTTTTTCTGTTTCATGCACATGTTTAGAGTAATTTGTATTTCTGTCTTAGCATTTTAATTTACATTTACTGAACTTCTACTAAGGAGTCCCTTCTCATTAGTAGGTGCTCATTCGTACAAGCTAGAGGTAAAACCCTAGCTACATTGTCCCAGCATGCCAATGTTGCTTATGCATTTGACTAGAATCCATCTACCTTTTATTCCTTATGTGTTGCAATTGTAGCACATATATGGACCAAGGAAACATCATTCTGCATATTTTCATAGATTAGTATTCGATTAGGGTATATGAGATATGCAATTTTAGTGTAAGAAACTTGATTCCATTTTTTTGTCCAACATTTATTGGGTACAATATTCCCATCTTCTTGGATTTACAGTAAATAAGTTTGTTGAACTAAAAACTTTCCTAAGCTTTATATGACCCATCTTACTCTATATTCTTCATTCAAGAACATGATTCTTATCTTTTGTATAAGTTTCCAAAGTCTCTTAATTCATGTTTTAGATTGTCCATCGATGAGAATGCCATCTTCCCTTTACTTTCTGTGAAGGATATGTAAGATAAATAAACTTATGATGTCTCCATGTCTATTCTTATCCAATTTCTTATTTCAAATGCATATTTGTCTTGCGCCAGATTTTCCCCTTTTGCTAAAGGCTGATTTTCTTCCCGGCGAAGATTCCCAAACCAAGACCATTTTGTCCTTTTTGACTTCTCAAAACCTCTAAGTTTAAGCTATTTTCCTATCCTATTGGATACCCATTCCATGTGGTGGATCCTTTTTGGGAAGGAATCAATTCTCACTAAAATTCTATTGTATATTTATTATTTCAAATTCTATCCCATTATGTTCCTTTCTCACTATAAGATCTCCAAAAAATATTGTCCTCCGAGAGCTATATTGAAATATTTCCATTTTCTGAGTCATACCTTCTAAATATTTTGGATTGCAAATTACTTTCTGCCTTGGTTTGTAGAACTCGAAAATTTTGTTTTTGTATTTTCTCTAGTTCCCTTGAAAACAATTTCAGGGGTTGCTAAGGCTAAAGAATATGTAGGCTTGTATAGGTTGCAAGACCATCTTAATAAGAGTGATCCTACCTTATAAGGAAATTTCTTTGAACATTGAATTGTCCTATCTAGTTGTGATCTTTGTAGTGTTATCCTCCCATTTCAAAAGTTTTTATGGACTGTCAATTAAAGGCACTACCAAATATTATACAGGGAGAGAGGCTTTTTCAACAATTTAGTATTCTACTAATATTTGCTTGAGTTTGAAGGACACTGAATATAAAATATTGTATTTTTTCTCCAATTTTCTCTCTTGAAACCTTCAAATGAATTCCCATCAGTTGTTTCATCTTTCATGATTCTAACTCGATAAAAGAGTGTACCCTAAAAAAATAGTAAGTTGGATGTTGTATATCATGTCTCTAAGATTTAGGCTCCTTTCATTCCTAAATTTCTTTTGACAGGTTTATCAATTAACTGATATTCAACTAGACTGATAAAGAGGTAAAGGGGCATGAGATCCCCATTGCAAAAACCTCTTTAAGGATAGGAACTATTAGTTGTTACTCCATTTACCAGGAAAAAATAAGATGCTTAATTAGCATGCTTGAAACCATTCTCTCCAAGCTTAACTGAACCCAAGGAGTTCTATCCTTTTCTGCAGGAAGATCCGTCAATGAATCATATTTTTTGGACATGTATAGTTTAATTAACACACCTCTCTTTTTGTCTATTTAAAAGGAGGGGATCGTCTCCTGGGCAATCATATTACCATCAAACGTCTACATCCATGTGATCAAATTGTTCAGAATCTTGTTTAATCTATTTACTAGCACCTTGTCTATTATTATGTAAGAAGTAATCTTCTTTTCAGTTTTTAGATGGATTTAAGATTGACACTATTTTGGCTAAAAAAGGAAGAATTTTATTAAATCACAAACCCAATTTATGGTGTTCCAACTGTACATAGCTTACATAATTTCCTTACAGGTTGATCCAATGTTGTAGTTAATTGTTTTACACTTGGTAATCAGATTAACTTGAGCTCCTCCTAATATGCCACTGTTCTTTGTTGGTTTGACAGAACTGAACTTCTTCTGCAACCAATGCCATTGTAACCAATATTCCATAACTAACCAACAAAATTATTGCACCATTCAAATTCCATTGTAACCAATATTCTGGGACTAACCAATGAAATTATTGCACCATTCAGATTCATTTTTAGTGTCACATGCACTGCAAAGTGTCTGAGATTTTTGTCTTTGTTCATACTTTGTATATTTGCAAAAACATTCATTGGCTTTAAATTTTCAACCTTGTCATTTCTAAACATATCATATTAACTTGTTCGCGTTTAATATAGTCCTTGCTGCTGAATTTACTACTAGATTCTTTTGTGAAACTAATTTCATTTTATCCCAAGGTCTGAACTATTTTAGTTTCCAAGAGATAGATTGCATTGATAGGTCAGTAGCTATTGCATACTAACACCTTCTAGAAGAGACACCTGATGTAGGAGCATGGAGTTTAGTATTATGACCCTATAGGATATGGGGGGTATATGTGGCATTGAATGTACAAGTATAGTTGAATGTAGAAGCATTGAGTGTTAAATGTATATGCAATAAAGTTTGGCATGATCGGCTCCCACATATGAAATGGGTGATTATATGTATATAATATGTGTAGAGGTCAATATAGTCTTCAGTAGGGAGGGGACATAGGATTGGGATATATTAAGGTATTAGGGATATTTGGAGGAGGTTCTCCTAATCTATTAGGAGTTATTTATATTGTAACTTATCTCTTCAATCTATTTTGCATTTGTGCTCCATGCTCATTTCTTGTGTAAATTGTGTGCACTCTGGTTTATTATGTTATTTTAAGGATTAGGTACACAACATTTAGGGCCTGCAATGGGATGCCATTCAATGCAGAGTAAGAAAATTGGTTTGTGGTGTAATCTAGGATTAAAAAAATCTAACTAGTTGTACTTCCATACAATGTATATTCACAATGCAAATAAGATCTTATGTAAATAAAGACATTGTTTTATTTCTTAAAATACTAAAAGTTCCTCGTCATTGTCTATTTGAAGGATTATTGATTTTTTTATCTCTAATTCCCACAGGCTAGCACTTATCTTGAATCTAAGGGTAGTGAGTCTACACAATATGGCCCTTGAATGCTTATGCATTACCTTGCAAAAAAAAAAAGAATGTACATGATGAGACTCCATACTCTGCTAATTATCTGCCCTCTCTTTCACTAGCACTGGGTCTAAGTTCTGCATATAAAGAAGGTTTTCAGTAGGATGATGTAGAATGTACTAAATTCAACTCAACCTCTCTTTTTCTGGGTAAGCCTAGGAGAGGCACACAGTCAGTTTTGAAGTCTGACTCCACTGATTGTCCTGAGGCCTCTGCTACTGGGGGTATTCCTAAGATGTCTTTGTCTAAAACTTTCACAATCCAACAACCAAATGTATACCAGCATATTCCTGTGCCAAGTATTCCTCATGCTTTCATCTCTATTAATTCAGCACTTTTTCTAAAATAATCCAGAAATATACAACATATTTATCCTATGACAGTCAATAAAGTGTCATCTAACACTAGGAATCCTTTGCAGTGTGAAGATCCATTGCATGGAAGTGCATCTAGAGAGAGTTTTAAGATTTTGGATTTCACCACAAGACAAATTTCTTACTCTATGTATAATGGCATCCAATTGGAGGCCCTAAGAAGCTGCATGCCTATCCTTCAGGCCCCTCCAATGGTAGGATTTGGTAGGAAACAACTAATTAACAATGAAGGCAATCTATCTCTTGGAAGCAAAAATTCTCAAGAATTAGGGAGAAAAAGGAAATTAGTTTCCCAAATAAAACAAGTAGCACATTCAATAGCACAACCAACAGAAGAGATGAGCAAGGGTTCTGGAAGATATGGATAGTGCAGAAAATGATGACCCCTATCATAAAAAGAAACAATTTAAGCTGATTAAGCCATCTTGAATATGAGCAAACAGAAAAACCTAGTAGTTGGTAAACCAGTGCTTTATCCCCAGCAATGATGAACTCATATCATGATCAGATGGTGCACAAGCCTCCTCCTACAAACTTCTATGTTTACTTCTACCAAGAACCTTTTATCAGGAACAAAATCATCACATACATCCGGACCTGAGGTTGCAAGGTTTGTATCCTCATGAATTTCAGTCTTTCTTTGAGGGCACATTAGTCGAATATTTGGGCACACAAGAGAAGGGTATTTCTATGCTAGGGGGGTACATTTGCATTTGTTTGGTCAATAAGTAAGGGCACACCACGGTAGAATAATGCTAAGTCAGTTACCATACCTTTGAGATAGCAATAGTAGCTCAAGAGGGGCACATCACTGTGAACTCATGGGAAAATATGGAATAGTATTTTCATTATTGAATACTGTGTGGGTGCACTTGGGAAAGAAGGCATTCAACTCTTGTGAAGGAAGCTGCTACAGTAATTGTTAGAAAGATGAAAGAACTACTACATAGGCCCTGGGTGTTTCCACTTAGTACTGGGAAATCACATTCATCTTCACATCAACGTATATAGTCAGGAAGTTTCTATACATCGTGTAGTGTGAGCAGATTTGAATATTTGTACACTGTTGGAGGTCGTTTCCATTGTCACTATCCAATTTCCAGTCATATAAATTACTCGTTCCTTCACTGATTTGTGGGCCACATTCTTTTTAATTGTGTGTCATATTTATGAAGTTTCCATATCTGAAAGTAATTTATATCATATCTACACTTGTTGTTTATGCACTGAGTTTCAATAGGGAAGGATACATTCCTCCTATGGAGAGAAGTCATGGATTGTAGCAACAAAGCTCTTGCATTCTCTATCCATCATTTCTAGGGATGTAACGTTTTCTTTGAATAAAATATGAAAATCTAAATATGCTCTCTCAAGTATGTTTTATGTGTAATTAGTTACTGTTTGGTGACAATCTTGTTTATCATGAATACCACACACTTCCACTTGACCAAACATCAATAATAAGCCACTAATCAGCTTAACATATAGAACACTGTTTCCGAAGAAGTGTTGTATTTGGGGAAACTAGCTACAGCAGAAACATCTGAACTTTTTATTATAAGTCCTCAACCAAACCCAATATCATAGGTATCCAAAATCATATCTCAATCAAGAACATGATATACAATAGTAAATAACTAAAGTGTTGTCGACACTAAGTCAGATTCAGATATTTATAAGCCACAATTGTACAAGTACACAGTGTTTGATGAAAGTTCATCATAATAGTGGTTTGGACCAGACTTGCAATCTACAATAGTTTTGAGGTATTCTACAAAATCCTTAGCCCAACTAAAGACTGTTGGAAAATTTTTATTCCGTATTGACTTGGAATATTTCATATAGTTTATCTAAGTTGCGGCAGCAACAAATTTTTTACATTATTTGACTGTGTTGACTAGAGTATCAGGGTTTCTTTATTTAATACTAAAATGTTTGTGAAAATTAGGTATGATCCAAAACATGCTCATTCTACTTCCCTGATAGGCTTGCAAATATTTACTAACAATCGAATCAAGAGTAGACATAAGAGGCAATAACAAAGAAATCAAATCTTATTTCTCAGTTCAAAAAGAAGAGCCAGATTCATGGGTTTGGCCCACTTTATAAACACCATAGAAAATTGCATTTCTTTAAACAAACCTACGTTAGAGTATGTCATGATGCTCAACAAACACTACATGAGATGTGGCTTAAGTATATTTAAACTCAAATTTCCCCAACAGGGTTCCTGCTTAATCAATATGACAAAATGGCAGTCTAGTAGCTTCCTTAGATGTAAGTTCCGAACACTGAAATACCAATAAGGAGAGTCCTCACTCAGTTTTCAATAGAAAACTTCACTCTTTTCTCAATAGAATAATTTAGTTTTGGTTTCACTGCTTCGAAACATTGTTTCTCAAAAGTAGAGATGGGGCCAAAACCCAGAACCTCCTCAATGCCATTTTTTCCTAGTCTCACATGAAACCACAGTTAATTAGTGCACTACATCAATATTCAATACCCTATCCAAAAAGAAGAAATCAGTGGTTACAATATGAATTTGATATTCAATGATAAATCGAAAAGTAACCCACAAAATACTAAAACATCGAGTTAAAAGGAAATGTAATTGAAATTATGACTAGCATTCTAGTGGAAACCCTCTATATAAATGAACATGATAAAAGACAATTACTAAAACGATTTCACTGGTAGATGGAGACTGAAGCTTAAAATGAACCAACATTTTCAAAGTGAAGATTATTAACTGATGGTGCAAGATGAAATGTTTCTACTAGTGTGGAAATATGTATAGCACCCAGAATAAAATCATTTTTAGAAAGTTAATCAATTTATAATTCTAGAAAGACTGCGAAAATGAATAAGAAATAAAAAAGAAAATATAATTTAAGAAAACTTGCCAAGGAAGCACTAAACAGAACTTTGATTTGACCAGGATATTTGGATTCCTTAATAAATATTAAATCCATTAACAAATAATTTTTCATAATCATAGCATGTTAAGTAGCTCCAGTTTCATGAAGTGCAGTTATAGTCATTCCATAGAGAAGAAAAACAAATAGACCATACAGGAATTGGCATTCTAATAACATTAGCTTTGTGCACAAGTAAACTTCTAGTCATCAATAGGAATAGCTAAAGAAAATGATGGACGTGGGCAGCGATAACTCTCATTGAGACAAACCATTTAGTATATTATATATAAAATTTCCGTGAATAGAAAATAAAATCATATTACAGGCCTCAGGATAGGCTATGCTGCAGTGTAAGATAGTACATTGGAACTATTACCATTGCAATATAAACTTAAAAAACCAAAAGTGCTGGTAAAGTATTCTTTGGCTAGAATTTATTCAATGATCTGAGATGAAAATCTATAACAATATTACCTAAATAAATGCAGCACAACATGAAATGAGATATATTTTGAAAATCAAAACCATAATACAAAGAATATTAACTCACAAATTGTATAATTTCTCAATTCTAAATTTATACACTAAAAAATGAGCAAACCAGATAGTAGAAACAGACAACAACAATAGATAGAGACCAAATACAGTACATAAAACAAATGCTAAAAGAAAAAGAAACCTAAATTTGAAAGAGGGAGGGTGGGAAAAATCATTGCTTACCTTGGAGGCAAAGAAAGGCAATTCAGTAATATTTGATTGAACATATGTACATTCCAAAAAATTTGGAAGTCCATTCAAACCCTTTAAGCATTATTCAGCAAATATTGTTCTAGCATACCTATATAATAAACTTAATATTACTAAACCACCTTATATAGTTCTAACTTCTTCACATCCCAGGAACATAACACTGATTAAGCATACACAAATGCAAAGAGCACCAAATAATAAGAGAAAATAACTAAACCACCATAAACATAAAATTTGATAAAGTGCTAACCTCTGAAAGTAACAAGATATTATTCCCCAACATTATGAATATCAAGTTAAGGTCAATGGAGAAAATTCAAAAAAACGAAGATTAGACAAGTAGATTATTGACAAAATGGGACGATTGATAAGGAACATTTTGGTGGATGAGGGTTACAATATCTGAGGACTTTTGTATGGTCTTGTCAGTATTAACTCTATATTTTACTTCTTATACCCTTTGCATGTGTTAGATCTTCTGGCATAAGTGGAGCATTTAGTTTGCAGTCAGTAGTGTTGCCCTTCCAACCAGCTTGGCGGGGGCCTAATGATGGCCCACATTCTAATCATTGGAATTCTGATCCAGTAGGTTGGAGAACAGTGGCTCCAAATAAGGCCCACAAGTATTTCTTTGAGGTGTTTCATGATCTGATGTTCTAGTTACCCTGTTTTTGATCCAATTAAAATACCCTTGATGAATATGGGCAAGCTTGTAATGACTATAGATTCCTTGTCATAGTTGGTTACTTTGTTGGCCACATCCCTTCCAAATTTGGTTATTTTGTTTGCCACATCCCTTCAGAACTTGGTTATTTTACTGGCCATGTCCCTTCAGAAAATATGATTTAGGCTCAGGTTTGTGAAACCTGTGAGCTCTTCATTTCACACATCAGAGTCATCAAATATTTAAAGGATTCTTTTATATTTATATTTAAGGAGGCCTCCAATTGTATGTCTATTAAGCAGAATAACACATGGCTTTGACATAATACTCTAGTAATCTTTTCTCATTGAAGAAAATATTTCTCTTGTGGGGTTTGTCCTAGTTGCACTGTCACGTCTGAGTTGAATTTCCTAAGCTTCCATCCCAAAATTTGCATTCCTAGAAAGACTGGCCCAGCCTTTAGGGAAATTCATTTTTTTAGAAGCAAGGGCTTTTCACCCACAGTCCAAAAAGAAAAAATTGCATAAGGTGAAATTTCCTGGAAACCTGAAGGAGTCCATAATATCCAACTTGATGATCAAATCCATTGGTACCTATGCTGTATATTTAACTTGCCAAATACTTATTTTTGCTTCCAGAATTAGCTTGAACCATTGAATTAAAGGCTTCCCTCTAATGGCTAATCCATAAAACAAAAGTATTAGCCTCAAGCTCCTCAAGAAAATTGGTCCTCTTCAGAATCCAATGTTAGCCAACATGGTTGAATTGCAGTTTCTAGGAAATTTTTTAATGATGGTAAGAAACTGCAATTTGAGGTCACCCCTAATCCTATTACCTCAATGTGAGGCAATAAAAGCATGTACTATTCTGACATGAAAATACATATGAAAGTAAACCACAGATGTGACAACCACAATAATGATATGGAAGTACATATGAAACTCCTAAGGGACAAAAGCAATACATATGAAATGAAAAAAAAAATTAGTTAGTAGAAAGGGGTAAACCCTAACAAAAACCAAGGATGAGTACATCATTATGCAAAGAATCGAACTTTGCACCACGGTAATATCATGAAAAAAATGGTTAGAATCATTCTACTATATAGATGCATCAGAATTCAAGGAGGTAGTAGGATACCTTAATTCCTAAAATATTTCGAGAAACATAAGAGATAACCATGTATTACCACTAGATCCATGTATTAACACTAGATCCTGTATATATATATTTTTCATTTCACGCTACTAACAATCATTATTATCAAGCTCGCTTGATAATTCTAAGGAATATTTGAGATTCATAAAATCATATAATAATGACACTACTACATTTCGATCCAAAATCCGACGGTTACTTCCAACGGCGCGTGGATTATTTCTTTTAAACCTACCAAAAATCAGAAAGTTTAATTTTTTTTTTTAAATTTTGGTCATAAGCATCGCTTAAGTGATGGCTAGGTTCATAAGCGTCTCTTAAGCGATGGCTAGCCTAGCAGGCGTCGCTTAAGCGATGGCGCCTTGAGTGAGTGGACCATATGTATTTTATTCATTACCCGCGTGCTTTTCGCTCTTCGCACCATACAAGACAAGGCCATGGATGCGAGCGAGGAGGATCTTACAACACTATGTAATCAGGGCCGCCTCAGAGAGGCTCTGGAGACTCTGTATCTCATGGATCCCCAACAAGTTTCCATAGACTCTTCTGCCTACGATTCTCTCTTGCAGGCCTGCATCGATTACAGGGTCCTGCCAGAGGCCAAACTAGTCCACACCCACATCATTCTCACTGGATTCAAATTTCCTCGTGTCCCATTGCATAACAGACTTGTAAACATGTATGCTAAGTGTGGGAGTCTCTTGCATGTGCACGCATTCCTTGATGAAATTTCTGAACCCAATACTGTTTCATTCTCTATCATGATCGTAGCTTATGCTAGGGAAGGCCATGGCGAGGAGGCCTGGATATTGTTTTACCAAATGAAACAAAGAGGCATCCAGCTAGATGAGTTTATGATTCCCAGCGTTCTCAGAGCATGCGGGCTCATGCAAAACCTTAAATGTGGTAGAGAGGTTCATAGAGAAATAATTAAGAGCAACACATTCCAAGATAATGTCTTCATAGGGACTACGCTTGTTGACATGTATGTTAAATGCCAGAGTTTGGAGGATGTGCGCAATGTGTTTGACAAAATGCCAGAACGAAATGTGGTCTCATGGAATGTAATGATTGCAGGATATACAGAAAATGGGGATTTGGATAAGGCTCTAGATTTGTTTGAGAATATGCCTAAAAGGGATGTGGTGTCATGGAATATGATGATAGCTGGATATGTGGAGAATGGGAGGAGTAAGGAGGCCTTGGAATTGTTTTATCAGATGCAGGAAAAAGGAATACGGAAAAATCAGTTCACTTTCACCAGCGTGCTTCCTGCATGTGGGCACTGCTCTTATAAATTTGTATGGAAAATTTGGTTGCTTGGAGAATGCACGTGCTGTGTTTGACAGAATATCCCATAGAAATGTCGTAGCATGGACATCTATGATTGCTGGTTTTACAGAGAATGGGCTTGCCTATGAGGCATTGGAACACTTTCGCCAAATGTAGCTTAGCGATGTGAAACCCAATGCTGTTACATTGGTGGCAGTAATTTCGGCATGTACCCGATTAGGAGCCCTGCAACAAGGTAAGTCCATTCATGGCTACATGATTAGGACTCTCTTTCAGTTGAATGTGTTTGTGGAGACTGCTTTTATAGATATGTATGCCAAATGTAGGAGTTTAAACAATGCACGCCATCTGTTTGAGGAGGTTCATCCTTGCTCATCCTTGAGGAGAGGTGAGGAGGTTCATCCTTACTCCTTAATTGCTTCTTTGAGTTTGTTTTCCACATTTGTGGATTTGGTAACAAGATATTGACTGTTGGAGGTCTTTTCTGGTTCATTTGCCTTATTTGCAGGTTTCTCGCTCTTGGTTCTTGGTTTTCGATTGTAGGATTATTCAATGTTGAGGATACTTGGGAGTTTCTTCTTTCTTATGTTCTAGGTTTTAAGTTTGGGGTTGTTTTTGTAAGTTTTTTTAAATTCCTTTGGTTTGATTTCCCTTTAGTGTAATGAGGGATAAGATTTTTCTAAGACTTTATTTTCTGTTGTCTTTAGTTAAGACTCTTAGTGACATACTTTTTGATCTTTGGCAGTTACAAGGTCATAAAAGAGTTGGGGGATGACACTTATATGGAAGTGTATGGAAGGATTTGAATCAGCAGACACCTCCTTTCATGATGAAAAATGCCAAGATCTGCTTGGAATATGCCAGAATTATTAGGGATGCACCCAGATTGCCAAGAAATATGAATTATAATACGCAGGGCCTATAAAATGATACCCAAATTTGTTATTTGATGCTGACTTAGGTCTAAAACATGCTCATACTAGGGCTGTCTTCATGCCCTTTGACCATCAGACCCATTGTTTATTGTTTGGGCACAGCCCAGCATGGAGAATTAGGGTGATCTGATGCTGAACGATGCTCATAGATGAAGTTCTATTGCACAACAATGATTTTACCTATAGTATTTCCCAATACTGCCTCAGAATGGCCCAGACTTACTGATCAAGGTCTTTTTTGTCCTCAGGAGACCTCTAGACTGCTTAATAATGTGGTTTTATTCCTCAATTATCCATAAACTTTTACCAAACAAGTTCAGACTCAAGCCAGGTCCCAGATCTAGTTTTTATGTCTATACACACCTTTTTTTGTGACGAAAATTGCCTAGAATGCCGGCCGTTATCCAGGGCCTATAAAATGATACCCAGAGGGCCGAGGCTCATCAACTGGCCACTGAGGATCAGAATTTCTGACCTACATTATTAATGATCATCTTAGCTATCTTGTTCTTGATTTGGTAGTTGTGTATAAAGTGAGCTTCTGGATTGTTTGTGGACTAATCCTTGGTGATATGATAGGTAATCCCCTTGCTATTTCCTAATTGTACATCATCTTCGCATTCTTTTCCATCAAGAACAAAAAGCACAGCTTTTCGCAGTGCCCCAACATGCATGCTCAAAAGGGATGTCAATATTTTCAGCAAAACGCTTCTCTGCCA
>LPNX010289114.1:638419-664099 GCA_001517045.1 Pseudotsuga menziesii
CTAATTCAGCATCAAATAACAAATCTAGGTATCATTTTATAGGCCCTGCGTATTATAATTCATATTTCTTGGCAATCTGGGCGCATCCCGAATAATTCTGGCATATTCCAAGTAGATCTTGGCATTTTTCATCATGAAAGGAGGTGTTTGCTGATTCAAATCCTTCCATACACTTCCATATATGTGTCAGCCCCCAACTCTTTTATGACCTTGTAACTGCCAAAGATCAAAAAGTATGTCACTAAGAGTCTTAACTAAAGACAACAAAAAATAAAGTCTTAGAAAAATCTTGTCCCTGATTACGCTAAAGGGAAATCAAACCAAAGGAATTTAAATAAACTTACAAAAACAACCCAAAACTTAAAACCTAGAACATAAGAAAGAAGAAACTCCCAAGTATCCTCAACATTGAATAAGCCTAAAATCGAAAATCAAGAACCAAGAGCGAGAAACCTGCAAATAAGGCAAATGAACCAGAAAATACCTCCAACAGTCAAGATCTTGTTACCAAATCCACAAATGTGGAAAACAAACTCAAAGAAGCAATTAAGGAGCAAGTATGAACCTCCTCACCTCTCCTCAAGGATGAGCAAGGATGAACGTCCTCAAACAGACGACGTGCATTGTTTAAACTCCTACATTTGGCATACATATCTATAAAAGCAGTCTCCACAAACACATTCAACTCAAAGAGAGTCCTAATCATGTAGCCATGAATGGACTTACCTTGTTGCAGGGCTCCTAATCGGGTACATGCCGGAATTACTGCCACCAATGTAATAGCATTGGGTTTCACATCGCTAAGCTACATTTGGAGAAAGTGTTCCAATGCCTCATAGGAAATCCCATTCTCTGTAAAACCAGCAATCATAGATGTCCATGCTACAAAATTTCTATGGGATATTCTGTCAAACATAGCGCGTGCATTCTCCAAGCAACCAAATTTTCCATACAAATTTATAAGAGCGGTGCCCACATGCAGGAAGCACGCTGGTGAAAGTGAACTGATTTTGCCGTATTCCTTTTTCCTGCATCTGATAAAACAATTCCAAGGCCTCCTTACTCCTCCCATTCTCCGCATATCCAGCTATCATCAGATTCCATGACACCACATCCCTTTTAGGCATATTCTCAAACAAATCCAGATCCTTATACAAACCCCCATTTTCTGTATATCCTGCAATCATTACACTCCATGAGACCACATTTCGTTCTGGCATTTTGTCAAACACATTGCGCGCATCCTCCAAACTCTGGCATTTAACATACATGTCAACAAGCGCAGTCCCTATGAAGACATTATCTTGGAATGTGTTGCTCTTAATTATTTCTCTATGAACCTCTCTACCACATTTAAGGTTTTCCATGAGCCCGCATGCTCTGAGAACACTGGGAATCATAAACTCATCTGGCTGGATGCCTCTTTGTTTCATTTGGTAAAACAATATCCAGGCCTCCTCGCCATGGCCTTCCCTAGCATAAGCTGCGATCATGATAGAGAATGAAACAGTATTGGGTTCAGAAATTTCATCAAGGACTGCGCGCACATGCAAGAGACTCCCACACTTAGCATACATGTTTACAAGTCTGTTATGCAATGGGACATGAGGAAATTTGAATCCAGTGAGAATGATGTGGGCGTGGACTAGTTTGGCCTCTGGCAGGACCCTGTAATCGACGCAGGCCTGCAAGAGAGAATCGTAGGTAGAAGAGTCTATGGAAACTCGTTGGGGATCCATGAGATACAGAGTCTCCAAAGCCTCTTTGAGGCGGCCCTAATTACATAGTGTTGTAAGATCCTTCTCGCTCGCATCCATGGCCTTGTCTTGTATGGTGCGAAGAGAGAAAAGCACGCGGGTAATGAATAAAATACATATGGTCCACTCACTCAAGGCGCCATCGCTTAAGCGACGCCTGCTAGGCTAGATGTCACTTAAGCGACGCTTATGAACCTAGCCGTCGCTTAAGTGACGCTTATGACCAAAATTTAAAAAAAAAATTTAAAATTTCTGATTTTTGGTAGGTTTAAAATAAATAATCCACGCACCGTCAGATTTTGGATTGAAATGTAGTAGTGTCCTTTCCTAGAAGAAAATATTCCAAACAAAATTCTCAATATGAAGTTACCATTGCAGAAATGATTTATAAGGATAGTCGACCCTCTAAAAGAATCAATTATGCAAGATATTCATCCCAAAAGAAATAGGTGAAGGATTAAGAGAGTAATCCATATTTCCCATAAAAAAAAGAACTTTCATTGACTTCAGAGAATGCAAAACAGTCTTCCCAAAAGAAATCAGCCAAAGCTTCGAAGATCAATCTTGCATCCCAAGAAAAAAATGAATTAAAAAATACTTCAGAGATTTCAGAAAAATATTCGCAACAAAAATTGGCCAAGTCTTCAGAGAGTAATATATGTTCCCCATAACAAAATCAATTAGAAAACACTTCAGAGAATGAAAAACAATATTCTGAAAAGAAATTGGTGAAGGATTCAGAAACCAGTCTGCCTTTACCACAACTAAAGGAATCAACAAATACTATAGAGAATGCAAATAAGTATTCACAAAAGAAATTGGAAAAGGATTCAAAGAGTAATCTATCCTCACTAGAACAAAAGGAATCAACAAACACGCAAGAGAATGCAAAAAAGTATTCACAAAATAAATCGTCGAAGGCTTCAGAGAGTAATCCATCCTCACCAGAACCAAAGGAATCAACAAACATGTCAGATAATGAAAAACCATTTTATGAATGGAAATTAGTGAAGGATTTTGAGGCTATTTTGTCTTCCCCGGGACTAAAGGAATCATAAAACACTTTAGAGAATGAAAAATAGTTTTCCCGTAATAATTTGTTCAAGGCTTCAAAGAGGAATCTGTATTTCCCACAACAAGAAAGAATTAGAAAACACTTCGGAGGATGCACGACAATCTTCTCAAAAATAATTTGGTCAAGGATCTAGAGCGTAATCCGTCTTTGTTAGGAAAAAATAAATGGAAAAATACTTCAGGGAATAATATATTATCCCCCATTTATCCTAATAGAAAATTATCCAGAGAAAATTTTCAATGTGAAGTAACTATCCGTGACTTGTTTTCACATGTCAGAAAATCCTCTAAAATAAGTAAGTCCACAAAGCGGTCTTTACAATTTGAACTTAACATTCCTGCTAAGGATTTAAAATGCAACCAGTTGTTCTTGAAAAAGGTGAAATCAGCCCTTCAGACATCTCCAAATGAGCATGGCAGTGTGTCCCACGTTTCCAATGATGGTGGTTTCTCACAGGTTTTACTACAAACAAAGCATAAAAAGTTGAGATATAATGAAGTTGTCATTGCATCGGCTGTTTTAGATTCTATAAAAAATGGAGAGTTTGAAGTGAAGCTAGGATATGGCGATGAATGGGGAAAAATTTTAAATTTATGGGAGCAAGTGTAAAAACATATTCAAACCAAGACAAAAAAATGACTGTATAGTTAATCAGGTTTTTGAAAATTTCATGAAAATGAGAAAAAAAAATCTGAACATGAGAGAAATACCCTACAAAAAGGAAAAAATTCATCTCAATAAACATGATCAACTGTTCGATATATATTAGGAAATTTGGCAGAGGGATCAGAGCACTGTCCCAACTGAAGAGAAGAGTGGAATGAATAGAGATTCTTCTACTTTAGAGAATGTAACTCTAGAGATGAATGTGAAAAATGTTTGGAAGTAGTCTCGTTACCATCCATCTGCACTGGAACACAATATGAACAACACAATGATATGGAAGACTCCCTTGCAAGGGAGAAGTGTGAGATAAGCATAATAAAGGTACAATATGAATGCATGGAATTGCAAGTCGAAGAGGTGACTGAAATAAAAAAATCTTCTCCTGTTTCAGAAAATGCAAAATTAGTGATGAATGTGTCAAAATATTTGGAAGTAGTCCCATTGGCATCGATATGCACTGGAAGACAAGATGGGCATCACAAGGAGATGGAAGATTCCCCTACAAGGGTAAAATGTGATAGCTCGACGGCTACTAAACATGTACGATATAAATGTGAGGAATTGCAAACTGAAGAGGAGATTGAAATGAGAAAAACTTATCCCGTTTCAGAGAATATAACTTTAGAGACGAATGTGTGAAAATGTGTGGAAGTAGTTCCACTACCATTGATATGAACTGAAATACAAGATGAATGGCACAAGTAGATGGAAGAGTCACTAGCAAGGGAAAACTGTGACAACTAAGGATGCGTTAAACATGTACAAGATAAATGTGTCCTGATATTTGATTCCTTGGAGAATACTAAAATCATTTGAAAGCTTTGTCATATTGGTATGCGTTCAACCTTAAATATGATAACCATATCTAGATATTGAAGTTAATGCATTTAGCCTTAAAGACAAGCATTCTCACCTATATTTGAGCACATCACTGACATACACAATTGTATGTATTTGTGTATATATTTACATATTTATTGATTAGCTAATTCTTCTTTTCTTTTCCAAGTGCAGGTTTCTTGTCACTTGTTTCATTGGACCAAAGTAATGGCTTATGCAAATTATTATGAGCATGCTTTGAGAAATGGTGTTCTCAACATCCAAAGATGTAATGAGCCCGGGATCATGATTTATATGTTTCCCCAAGAAGCTAGAAGTTCTAAGGTTGTTTTATTCAATTAAAATGCTAATAAAAAAACCGTAAAATTTCCTTTACTATTCAGATAGGGAAAACCAAGGTTTTCCTCGAAGTGGGTCAGATGGCTGATCCAAATGTTAGAAGAACTGAGGTATTGGGAAATTCAACAAAAAATATTCAGGGCAAATTTTGTTCATATATTTATCGGAAATAATTTCTTACTTTGCGCAACGCTGCCATTGATCTTGAGTCCTGATGGAGAGGTATTTCATGTTCATGTATTTGTAGGTTTGTTGGTTCTAAATGTCTATGCATTTTGGGTACACCTACTTTTTGTTGGAATTATTTCTTTTTCCCACGTTAAGTCTTGTGAAATTACTATGTACATTTTTAGTTATTTGTTTTTTTTTTCTTTCAGTGAGAAACAAAATTTATTGCTTAACATGTGTTGTTTGTAGGTAACCTTACACGCAAGATTTATCACAACATGAGGAGGGACGTTGCTGCAATGTAGATACAGAAGCACATGCACAGATATAAAGCTTAGAAAGTTGAGAAGCACGTGCACTGCGGATACAGAAGCACGTGCACAGATAGAAATATGAGAAAGTGGGCCATTGAGTATGAAGAGCCTCTTGGTAAGGATTTTCGATTGAGTATGAAGAGCATGTTGCTGAGGGTTTTAAGCTGCTAAGTATGGTTTTGAAGCTGTCGTAGGATCAAGTATGGCTTAGTATCGAAGTACAAGTGGGATGGTTTAGCCATTGTAATATTTTGAATATCATTGATGTACTAGTTGATTTTAATGTAAAGTTATATAGAGATATTTTTTGAGAAAACTCATATTTATTGTGATACTTGACATTTCATATAATATAATTTGTGCGGTTTAAAACTTATCTCGTTGTATATTATTAATTTGTACTGTATATTATTTATAAGTATATTATTTAATTTAATTTGTACTGTATATTATTTATAAGTATTGCAATTAACTAATTAATGTGACATTACATTATTCACATGTATATTAAGTGATGATAAATAATGTATGATCCTTTTTTTAATTTAAACATAATATCATATTAAATTTTTTTATTGATTAATAATGGACACCATTCAAACTACTAAAATATAATAACCAGACATGAAACGACTAAAAATGACTAAATTAGTGACTAATAAATGAGATTAATGACCAAAATTTGCATATAAAATGACAAAAAAATTAGAGATACATGACCAAACAATGAGATATATATGAACAAAAAAATGACCAAAGTTTGTATATCAATTACCAAAAAGCAATTTTGGTGGCTAATTATGGTCTTTTATTACACGACCAAATTTGGTCATATTCTAGTTTGTCATGTGGTGATTGTTTTGGTCATTGATTCAAATATATGACCAAATTAATGACCAACTCACAATCTATAACTAACCAATTTTGGTAATGTAATAAAAGATTGTAAATTAGCCACCAGCAATCGCCAAACCAAAAGTGGTCATGTATATGCAGATTTTGGTCATTTTGTTTGTCACTAATCTCTCATTTTCCACTAGCGGTGTGACAAATACATATAAACTCAGTCATAAGAAAATACATCAACACATATTCATAGTAACATATATATGCAACTCAAGCCCATTCATCATTCACAAATTCGACCCAATATCTAACATGGAAACCCATCTGGGAAAAACCATAAAATGACTCTTCATCTGGAATGATAGATATATGGCACCTTTGGTCTGCACACTATGCTACAGACTCTATCCTAGATCTCTCTTTCTTATCTATATAAAATTTCTCCTCCTCCCATTCTCTCTGGTCTTCTATTCTCTACTCTTTCTCTACTTGACTCTACTAATGATTCGCACACACCCCATATCAACTCGATCTATTCTATGACTCTACTATCAATCCGCACATAGTGTGGATCAAGTCACTTTATTTTACACTCATGTGCACTAAGTTGCAGGTTCTTCTGTTATGATTATTAATCCTCCCTTGTTCAAATGTCTATTAGATTAATTATTGCCTAACTTAGGAACCTTAATTAAATATTTTGGTCGACTAGTACAATTGGGTCCACTTGCCCTAATGGGGCCACATGTACTAGTCACTAGAGTGTGGGGAGCACTGCTAGAGGTTAAATTCCACTTACTGCATGTTCATGCATCAATTTGGGTTCCTCCTAGATCAATCCATACATTTTAGGAGCCACTGGGAGTCCTAAAACCAACCTACTTCAGTTAATTGGAGTTAGTACTAGTTAGTATCAATTAGCCCTCAGTTACATTCAGTTAGTTAACAAACACTTAGCTAGCACATGCCTTGCATGGATAATGCATTGATGCATGTGGACTAGGCACCTTTTCCCACCTACCACACTCAGTTGCAATGAGTTAACTACTTGTCACTGATTCTTTGAGTTGGTTGGACATATGGGAGTTGATTTTGGACTCTAATGTTGATTGAGAGACCATGATATATAGATTCAGTTAGATACAGTCATATCCAATTGGGAGATTCGAATTCATATCCCATGCATTCAAATTCTTCCTATGTAAACTATTGTAACACTAGATATTATTATTGTGAATGATACTGAAAATTCTCGAGCAATACTTGTCTGATTGTTGCGTGGTTTGTTTTGTCCAGTTTGTATCTTCATTCTTCATTTATTTGCTACAAATATTATTAATATATGCTTGAAGAGATAAAATGAAATTCAAATTTTAATATGGTATTAGAGCCTTCTCAGGCAAGTTTGATGGTTGTTTCTTTCCATTAAACATGAGAAGCAACTGGGTTTCCACAAAAATCCCCTATGAAAATTTGCTAGCTTTGGATTTATTTAGAGTAGCGGAGAAGTCGTGTCGGACCCTGAAAACATGTTCATGTTGAGATGAAGTCCATCATTCTAACAATTCATATGTTTTAGTGTGTTATTGCAGTGAAATTGACAGGTACTATGTAGCTTGTGTGAAGTTTTGTTCTACTTCAAACCAGAGCAATTATGAGTTCTCAAAATCCTGAACCACAGATCCTCACAACTGCCAATTATCTTGATTGGAGGATTGATATGCAGTTGGCCTTGCATAAGCATGGCTACAACAATATCATACATGGATTGGAGCCTGAGCCTCATCGGTAGGTAGAGAGGAACAATTTTCTGAACTGTTGTGATGAAGAATTCAGGTACTTATGTACTTATATTTCCAGAGATCTCCTCTTCCACCTAGAAGGATTGAAGACTCCCAGAGAATATTGGGAGAATCTTGATAGCTTGTTTAACAAATAATATGAGCTTCGAGGAGACATTCTAGAGAATGATTTGGTATCTTTACATCCCAACAGTTTCGATAATATTGATCAATTCTTTACAAAATTCAAGTCTCTAGTACTCCAATGTAGACAGCGTGGGATAGAGTGGAAGGATGATCAAAAAATAATTTCCATAATCAGCAAACTAGGCCCTGAGTATTCTGTATTTATTTCCAAATTTCATTCAAAGTAAGAAATATTTCATGATTGGAAGGTTCCTTCCTTAGAGTCATTTTATGAGTCTTTAATCAAGGAGCAAGACAAATTGATGAGAATGGGATTCATCAAGACATCCAAAGATCAAGATCTCCTAGTTTTTGACTTTTACAAGGAGAAAGAAAAGGGGAAATCAAAGAAGGATCTAAAGGAAGCTGATTTGAAGCCTAAACAAAGTCAGAAACCTTCCGAAACGGTCTAGGGCTCGAAGAAGAAGAAGTTTGAAAAGAAGTTATGTCCCTATTGTGAAAATGGGTACCATATTGAAGATCATTTTATGAGGAAATAAATCGATGAAATGTCAATTCTTCTCAAGCAACATAACATTGCTTTCCCAAGAGAAAATAATCCTGATGAAGAACCACAGACAGAAGATACTGAGAGGTGCCATCCTTTGAAAGCAACAATCTCTCCATCCTCAACACACATAATATATTATGGAGCTTCCAATCACATGGTTTCTTCCAAATAATCCTTATCTACTCTTTCAATAATAAAAGGGCCTAACGTTCACATGGGAGATGATTCCCAAATTCCAGCAGAAGGAAGGGGCTTAGTTGGAGTGAAGCATGGTGAGTTTAAGAACGTCTTATATGTTCCCTCCCTTTCCTCTAACCTTTTGTTTGTTTACCAGATGACACATACAGGCTCTCCCAAGAGAGTTACATTTGATTCAGAATCAGTTGAGATTATAGAAAAATCCACTAGAAATCTTGTAGCGAAAGGTATTACAAATCACTTTATCAAAGCTTATAAGTTATCACATTTCTTACATGTTTCTCCTCATACAACTTTATTGTCTCATGATAACAAAAATAGCAAGACTTTGCATGAGAGATTTGGCCATCTCAACTTCAAATATCTGAAGCAACTTCATAATGATAAAATGGTTAAAGGTTGTCCCTCCATCCAAACTGCCAATGGAGTATGTGTTGTTTGCTTGGTAGGTAAGCATCTAGAAAAGAAGTATTATGTTAGGAAGGAACATAGAGCTACCTCTACACTTGATTTGATACATAGTGATTTAGCAGGACTTATGTCAACAAACCCCATTAATGGTTGCAGGTACTTCCTCACTTTTATTGATGATTGTTCACGGTACTGTTGAATCTACTTCATGAAACAAAAATCAGAAATTTTTTAGACTTTTAAATTTTTTAAATATATGGTTGAGAACAATTTCAATAAGAATATCAAGTCAATAAGATCGGATAAGGGAGGAAAATACATCAAAGGATACTTTCATAGTTTATGAGAATCAAAGGGGATTGAAATGGAACACTCAGTTCCATACACACCACAACAAAATTGTGTGTCTGAGAGGAAGAATAGATTAGTGAAAGAGATGGAAACATGAATTCTCCATGCCAACCATATACCTCCTTCTCTTTGGTTTGAAGCACTAAAATATGCTTCATATTTATAGAATAGGGTGCCCCAAAAGTTAGTGGTTGGGGTCACTCCATTCGAAACAATGCATGGGTATAAGCCCAATGTATCTCATCTAATATTTTTTGGTTCCAAAGCTTGGGCCAGAATACCACTTGAAAAGATGAAGGAATTCCGAGCCCAAATTAGCGAATGCATTCTCCTGGGATATTGAGAAGATGCAAAAGATTACAAACTGATGGAGGTTTCTACCAGAAGATGCTTCATTGAAAGAAGTTTCCCGCTCGAAGAAGATCAGCTGCATGATACTCCTCCAGCAACATAGGAAGGTATAAATTTTTCTCCACCTATTTTTGATAATGATTATGATGTGCTACATGTTTCGGATTTAGATGAAGAAGATCACATTTTGCATGATCCTGTTATTGAGACTGAATCTCAAGATATTCTAGATCCAAATACAGTACTTATTCCTAATCAGAAGCTTAAGCCTAGATGGGACCAAAATCCTATTGATGCAGCTAGAAATGGTGCTTGATATCCAGAAGACAAAATAAGAACAAAATCCCAGTATCAGATTGAGCATGATGTACTATCTCTCACAGATTCTGTTATCACTCTAGGAAACTCCTCTAGGTTGCAGCTCGAGGATGCCTGGTAACTTACAATGTTTTTGGGGTTTTCTAAAATGGATCAAGTAAGGTGACCTATATCACCTTCCACTCTCAATACATGCATGAAAGTCAATCAGGTACAAGGCTTTTAGTTACCACTATTCAAAGGTTGACAATATGGTGCAGGGATGGAAAACTCATCAAGCTGGTAGATTTACACACAAAACAAATGCATATAAATGGATAAATCATGATAAGGATGGTACCTATAATTCGAATCACACCAACATGCCAATAGGGTGACAGCTATTAGTCATTAATTAACTTGAATATAACCTAAATAATACATTCAAGCATAAGCACATCAAAGATAGAAATGGAAGTTGAACAAATGATAATAGAAGAGCTTATATTAAATCATGAGAAAAATGAGAAGTTGACAATAGTATGGTCTACAAGTCCCAAAATTCGAACCTTTTCCATAAAATAAGTATTAGGCTTTATAGCCTTTACAAAATATACAGATCATGAAAACTTGGATCTGTTTTTACAAAAAATAAACAAGATAATAGTTTTTTGCAAATTAGGTTTAAAAAACCTAATTAACTACTTGTCTAACTAACTGAAGAATTAGTTCACTGTATTAACCTTTAGATAACTGAGGTAATTGCTGGAAATCACCGCTACTGGCCCTTTGCTGGTTAAGTCACTGTTTTTTTTTATAGCTACGTGTTGGTGACCTTTTCCACTGTTATGTCATACTAAAACTGAAATAGACCTTTCCTAATGCTTTCTTATGCGTATTTCATCTTCAGACATTGTCCTTGAGCCATCTATATTCGCCCAAAACTAGTCCTGCGAGCCAAAATTTAATTTTAAAGCTCTGTCTGCTTTTGGTGGTTAAGAGGCTAGACTATCGAAATTGTTAGCTACCGAAATCATCGCTTTCAGTGGATAATGAACTACGCCAGCATTTTCCTAAGCCACCGAAAGACATGTTTTAAAAAAGTATTAGGTTTCTTCCAAAAATGTTCTTTTAGGTCTATCTGCTCAACTTTCTTCTTCAGCAAGCTCTGTGCTAGGAGGGTTAACAGTAACCTAGCTAGTTTCTAGAGGCTAAATGCTAACTGCAGCTTCAGCTAGGGTTTCTAACATGGGGTGACTGCTAGGGTTTGTCGTGGAAACCTTTAACTGTTGTTTTTGGAGCCTAATCATCCTGTACAATATAGTATTGTCTTTTAGGTACCTTGTATTCAGTCTCTTTAGGAAAATATATATTTCTCTCTACTCTAGGTAAGAATTATTTAGCAGTTTGTTTTTGCTGGTCAATGCAACATTATTTTTCTTTATTTTCCTTTCCATAATCTCCATCTCATAAATTTTCCTTAGTAATTGATTTATCTTTTGAGTTTTGGGCTTGATGGAGGAAGCCTTCTTTGCTGGATCCTCTTTCTCCTTTGGTGTGGGTGATGGTAGTTCTTCAGTCACTGGTATAATTTGCAGAGCTAGGTCTACACCTTCCTCTTGCTCTTCTTCAAAATCTAAGTAGGGTAGATTAAAAATATTCTCATTATGTGTTTCAAATTCCTAACCTTTCTCACTAAAGCCCAATTTTATTTTTACCTTCTTTGCTTTGGAAGAGGAGGAAGGTTATTTTGCTATTGCTGGGGATATATCCCTCCTCTTTCTTCTCCCACTCCTTGGTGTTCTGGACTTTTTGGCAGTAGACTTCCCCTTCTCTTCTGGCTGAAGGCCTGTCTCAAATCCATTCCAAAACAAGAAATAACGCCATGACATATTCCTTCTTTTCAGCAACTCTTGGATCAATAGTTGGATAAGGCCATGGTGAGACAGTCTACCAGCAATCTTGGTTGGATGGGCCTTCACTTGGTGTTCCATCTTTCGCAAACTTCTGTGTAAGTAAAAGGGCAAATTTAGTGGGCTTTTACCTGTGAAGTGGTTCATTAACTTGAAATGGTAGATCATGGCTCTGTTATATCTTCCTTCACATGTTAGGTAGACCATAATCACGTTCAACAATTTTTGCCACCTCTCTTCCAACTAGGATGATAGCACACTCTTCTTTCACACCACTCCTCTATTCTTAGACTTTAGGTAGTACCTGAACTCTACATCTTTTGGTATGGTGGTTTTGAACCATTTTTATCCTATGCCTAGGAGTTCAGTTACCTCAATGATTAGCATTTCATCTATGTGAAATTCATCTTTTCCTATGACTATCTTTGAACCATCAAATGAGAGGGAAAATGTCTCATCCACCTGCTGATGGGAACCTTGTATCTTCTCACAAAACATGTAGCAACCAGCATCTTCGAAGAGTTTACAGACCTCTGGACGTGCTTCCAAATAGATGATATCTCCCAACTCCTTCCTGAGAGTAGGTCCTCCCTTATTCATCTTGATGAATGTCACTCCTAGGCACCTGCAAAATAATTTTAAGTTCTGTATGATAGTGTGTTAGTAGGTTGATTTCTCAAATATGGTTTTCCTAGTGGAGAGGAATGCTAAGATCGAAAGTCAAATGTGTTGGAGTTTTTGGCACTGATAGTGAGGGTTTTTGCTGTCATGATGTATGCTGAGATCATAAGGTGATGGTAGCAGTTGATCTTCTTGATTTCCTTTTCCCAGCAATCATATTACAAATCATCCTAGGTACTCGGTGAGCTTTCTGTTTTTCTTTTTGATAGGTGGAAGAAAAATGAGGGTTTCCAATCCTATCAGTCCTTATCACTTCTATAATGACCCCATTCACTTATTTCCACATGCAGTTATGCAGGCTCAAGTCCTTTCGGTGGTTTGTCATTCCATTCACTGATTGTTTATCTTGCTCATGGGGTTTGATTTGACAGCCTTCTAGCCGTTTCCACATTTTAACTTTTCAGTGGTTAATAGCTTTCAGAATTTTGTCTGCTAGCCACTGAAAATATGGCTTTCGGTGTTTAATAAAGTGATATCCCTTTCTCGTAAGCCACCGAAACCATTATCCCAATGCCATGATGAAAACTAGCTTTCGATGGATAGTGGCCTTACTGAAAAACCATTTTAATCACCGAAAACCCATCCTTCCGGTGGCTAATGAAATGTTCCATATTTCACCTAAGCCACAGAAAGCTCTTTTCCCCAACGCTCATTTGCCTATTTTCGGTGGTTAAAATTTTCTTTGAATTGTTCGATAAGTTGTCGAAAGAATCACCTTTTAGTGGTTAATGAGATATCTCGAGTCTCGCTTAAGTCACTGAAAGATCCTTTACCACTGTCACTTGCTACCTGCTTTTGGCTGTTGAAATCCTTGTTGGTCTTCTCCCTAAGATGCCAAAAGCAACACTTTTCGGTAGCTAATGAGTCATTTGAAGTCTCATCTAAGCCACCAAAAGTGTTTTTTCATTTTACTCACTCGGGCCTGCTTTTGGTGGTTTAATTTTATCCTACATTTAACTCTTAACTGTTGAAACATAGCCTTTCGATGGTTAATGAGCTATTAAGAGCCTCTCCTAAGCCACCGAAAGCTATAACTTCCAATTTTTTCAACCATATAAAAAACAGAGTCCTTCAATTTGTTAGTCATCCTTAGATCTTTCATTACATAAATCAATTTCTTCATACTATCAAAATAATTTTATTCTGGGAGATAACATCTGGCTCGTACTTGGGATGAGATCCTCCCAGTGAGGTCCTAAGAATCCTCGACCAAAATTCCTTTCCCTGAAAACAACTAAAAACTTAACACTATCATTTACTATTCCATTGGGCATGGAGTTTATTCTGTAAGAAAAAACAACCTATTAACTACTAATTTACAATGACAAGGCCTCAGAGCCTCAAATAAAGTAAAGTTTCAGAAACCACCCATTCACTGGGCCATCAAACACCTCTTCCCCTTCCATATTCTAGAATTTGAACATGTTATTCTTATGTACCTGAGCTATCACAAAAGGGCCAATCCACAAAGAATCAAACTTTCCATGTTTTCCCTTGTGTTGTTTGACAACATCCCAATTTAGCACCCAATATCCAACCTGAAAGTTTTCTACTTTTGCCCTTTTGTCAAACATGCCCTCTATCCTTTGTTGATGGGCTTTTTATTTTCCTATCACTTGTTCTCTGATTTGCTGCAACTCCACCAAGTCCATCATCCTTCTCACCATATCATTTGGTTCATCTTCCTCTCCCTAAAATAATTTTTCCACTGGCATAATGAGATGAATAGGAAAAATGGCCTCAATACCATAAACTAACTTGAATGGAGAAGTCCCTATAGATATTTTGTCTGTTACCCTATCATCCCATAAAGAAAACTTAAGCTTAGAATCCCAACTTTCTTGATTTGTCTCGAGTAGTTTTCTGATGATTCTAACTAGGATTTTGTTTGATAACTCAGCCAGGCCATTGCCTTGAGAATAATAGGATGTGGAATGCACCAGTTGAATTCCTGTTGACTCACACATTTTAACTAATGCCCCATCTTTGAAAGCTGGTGCATTATTAGTTACTAACCTTACTGGGTAGCCAAACCTTCTAAAAATATTCTCATACAAAAATATCATGATGACCTGATGAGTGGCATTCTTGGTGGGTACTACCTCTATCCATTTGGTAAAGTATTCTATGGCTACTAGGATCCATTTATGCTGCCCACTAGAATATGGGTTTATTTCACCTATGAAATCCAGACCCCATTGCTGAAAAGGCCCATTAACCACAATAGACCTAAGGGACAAGGATTTGAGCTACTGCTTCCCTATAAATCTTTGGCATTGGTCACAGGCCCTTACAAAAGTACATACATTAGTTAAAAGGACTGGCCAATAGTATTCTGCTCTTAGGATCTAGTGGGTTGTGGTATTCCAATAATGGTGGCCCCTACATGTGCTGAAATGAAAGTGCTGCATGACCTGCTCTACTTCTTCTTTATCTAGACAACTCAACAAAATTCCAGGCCAATTTTTCCTATACAACAGTTTGTCAATTATGCAAAACTTGAAAAATTTTAATTTAAGAGCTTATGCTTGATTAGGAGTGATATTAGGAGGAACTTCTAATTTCTACAAAAATTGAATAATACCTGAGGACTGCTCACATGAAGACAGGGTTTCAGCTACTGGTGGAATGTCATTCTGATCTTGATCTACTTTTGTTGATTTGACATAGGTGAAGTTTATCCCCATTAGTTTACAATTTTCTTTAGCCATGAGTTTGGCTAGACCTAGTCCCTTTACTAGCTTAGTGGGTTTCACCTCTACATCAAACTCAATGAGCTTGCAAATCCACTTAGCTCTCTTCCCATCAATGTCAGGCTGAGTCAAAACATCCTTCATAGCAGCTGAAGGGACATATGCAAGGAATTTTGCATGGAGAATATAAATTATGAAAGTCTTCAATGACTTTATGAGAGCATAATCATGTTTCTCAATTAGATCATACCTTAGCTCAGCATCTCTCAAGGTTTTGCTGAAGAATGCAATTGGACGATCAAGACCCTCATTATCATTTTGTAATAGCACAACTGCAACTATGTCATAGGATGCAAAAGAGAAGATGTAAAAACTATTGGTATAGTCAGGACTAATCAGGTTTGGGGCCTCCATGATAGCTTTCTTAATGTCTTCAAAAGAGCTTCTTTCCTAGTCAGTCCATTTCATTTCTACATCCTTTTTTAGCATGACTATTAGGTGCTTCACCAGCTCAAAGAAATTAGGGATGAACCTACTGACAAAGTTTATCTTACCTAAAAAGGATTGAATGTCCCTTTTTGACCTCGGTATGGACAGCTTCTGGATTACTTCCACCCTTACCGGATCAATCTTTACACTTTTAGCTGAGACTATGTGACCTAGGAGTTTCCCTTCACTGAGTGCAAACTGGGACTTCTTAGGCTTGAGTGATATCCCATACCTTCTACAATTCAGAAATACCTTCCTCAAATCCTGCAAATGGTCATGATGGCTATGAGAGTAAACACTTAGGTCAGCCAAGTATATGAACACAAATTTATCTTTCAACCCTACAAAAGCTAGGTCCATGGCTCTCGAAAAAGTATCCCTAGCATTCATCAGCTCAAATGGCATTTTAGCATACATGAAAGTGCCCCAGGGGGTGGTAGAGGTAGTCTTCTCTTGGTCATCAGGGTGCACAGCAACTTGGTTGTATCCAGAGAAGCCATCTAGGAATGACATGACACTAGCCCTTGAGACTTTCTACAATAGGTGTTCCATCTTGGGCAGTGGATAGTTGTATTTTTTAGAACATTTGTTTAAGTTTCTAAAATCCATGCACAAACTGATTTCCCCATTCTTCATCCTTACCACCCCTAGGTTTACAATCCACTTGGAATGCTTGAGGGGAATTATGATTTTGGCTTTGAGGAGCTTATGGATTTCTTTTTCAATTACTAGTAATAGGAGAGGACTGGTGGATCTCAGCTTCTGCTTGAAAGGAATGGCGTCCTTCTCCAAAGGAATCCTATGCTGGATGATAGTGGTGTCATAGGTTTTCAGGTCACTGTACTCCCAAGAAAAGACATCAGCAAACTCTTTTAAGAGGCTACAAAATTTTGACCTCTGATCAGCAGTCAACTCAGTGGACAGATTTATCAGTTTTGGATGGCTTTGGCTACCCATGTTTTACTCTTGGACAACAGGGTCTTTATCCTTTTTGGCAGGCTTGAAAGGAATGTCATTATGATCAAACAACTCTTCCAAAGGTACTAGACCCTGAGGTATATAGTTGCTGGGTAATTGGACAATGTTCTAATCAACCACTTTATCTTTCAACTTGAGCTATTATGGATTCCTCCATGTTTAGGTTTTTTTTATCTTTATGTATATCAAAGAATTCATCTACTAGCTGAAGGAATTTGGTAAGCTCATCATCATTCTCAAACACCTTCCAAAATTTGACATTATCTGGCAGGGAAGGTCTGTACTTAACATGAACATTATAGCTGAGCTTAGGAGGTAAAGGAGGAAAAAATTGACTTGTAGAGATAGCCAGGGAATCAACCGGGTGATTCAAATCCCTAGGTATATATGACAGTTCAAAAAACATAAAGGAGTCTTTGAGTTTCCATACCTCATTCCTATAGGCCTTTAGTCTGACATTTTTTTTCTGAAAAGTGTTGTTGACTTCCTGTATAATAAGGTCTGCATCTCCAAAAATCCTCATGCACATGATCCCCATCTCCTTATCAGCTTTAACTCCTAGCAGCAAGGCTTCATATTCTGCTATATTGTTATTGGTTTTAAAATCAAGCTTGTAAGACAGATGAATGTTTTCCTTGGATGGGGAGATCAATACTACACCTGCACCTACTAATATTTGAGTTCTACCTCCATCAAAATACATGTTCCATACTATTGTGGTCACTTATTCAGGCTGATAGGTGGGCTTGGTGAGCTGGACTAATGTTTGCTAATAATCATCTATTTGCAGAATGCATGACCCAAAATCAGTCTCTACTGCATAGATGGGGTGATTCACTGAATTGCTCTCATTGCTTATGATGTAGGCCAACTAATTTTCCCTGTAAATCCTCTTGGTCTCCCCTCCAAACATTGGGATGGTGGCATATGTAATATCCATTTGAAAGGTTCCACCTAGCCAAATGCTCCATGATCGAGACAGCAAGAGACCAAATTTTGGAGGGATATCAGCCACTGCAATGTCAATCATGATGCTCTTTGAAGGTAGGTGAGTTAGGTTAACAACAAGGTCTTTGATGAGCCCCAAGAACTTGACCTTTCTAGATTCAAGGGAGAATAAATCATGGTAGGGATTTGTAATGATGAGACCAAGATCATCCATCACAGCCTTTGGCATTAGGTCATGAGAATCTCCTGAATCCTACAGACAGTTATGAAGGACTTTATCAAGGATATTCAAGGTTATATAGAAAGGTGGGCATGAGTCCTTTAGGTCTTCGATCATGGCGCCTAGGGTTACAATAGGTTTGTCATCTTGCAGATTTACAAAGTCAGTATCAATCTGCACCTTTGGCTGAAGAGAATTAAGAATGGAATACTTGAATGCATCATTTTTCATTAGCTCAATTAATGTGAAAGGAATATTCAATTTCTAAGTCTCGGACTCAAGGTTGAAAGAATAATGAAGCCTATCAGGAAAACTTACCTCATGTACTAGGGATCTGAGTTGGACATGGTCAGGGCTTGATGAAGGTGTTGGTTTTTACAATGGTTTTGGAATGACAACCATTTTCATTGGTAAAACAGGAGCCTTCTTAGTTGGTGCAGCAGGCTGCTTGATAGGTACAACATTCTTTTTAAGAGGAGCAACCATCCTGGACCTCAAATTGCACCCTTTCTAACCATCAGCCTGATATACAGCTCCATCATTGATCTGCTCACCAATTAGGGCTTCCTCATATTCTACCTGTGTGAGAAAAGAATAGTCTACCTCATCCTCCATGTAGTGGATGTTGTCTTCATCTTCTCCTTCTTCTTCAGTTAATTATGGATCTTCTTCTAATACAACATTTTGAAATGGATATCTCGTTCTCTGATCTTCCCCTTGATTGCTTTCCCTTCTGATAATCTAAACTGGGGGGTTTCCTCTTCTATAAGGGACAAAATTAGGGTTTTGGGGAGCAAAATCACTTGGCTCTTTACCCCTCACAGGTATCTATCCTTGGTCCTTCAACTTAGACATTTCAGTAGTCAGGTTATCTAACAATTTGGTCATTTTTTCAATCTTGTTCTCTGATGAAGAAGCCCCAATAGGGTCTGCTAGCTTCTTCTTCCTGTCTATCTTTCCTTTGAATTTCTGAGATGCCACAATGTTTGATTCTACCCCTAGGGTCGCATCATGCATGAGTGATAAGGGGGAAGACCTCCTTTCTCTAAGAAGTAGGAAGAAATTAGAGTCAAAGGAATTTGCATAAGTTATCCTAGCTGAGGTATTAATGGGAGTGATTTCAATGGGGATCTTGCTCCACATATTGTTGAACCTCTTGGTGAAGTTGGAGACAGACTCCCCATTTTATCTTTTCAAGTTGCTGAACTCTATGACATAATAGAGGTGTTCTGTCCTCTCTCCCCAATGTTTTATAAAGATTTCATCTAGGGATTCAATGCCTACCACTGACCCAACAGGCAATTCTTTAAACCATTTCTTAGCCTGACCATCTAGGCTTTGCACAAAAACCCTAGTCCATAAATATTGTTGTTCAATGTTAATGTTATCAGCATAGCTATAGAATGCCTCTAGAAGTTCTTCAGCTATGAAATCTCCTTCTCCTGTGAACTTAGGCATGTAATTGAGGTAATCTGTAGTGGGCATGGCCGAGAGGGGATTTGGAAAATTTAGGGGGGCATACCTAGCTACCATGAACCTTTACATTTTGGTCAATTGAGGGGAAGCCATATTGGAAATGCGTATGGGAAGGGTGAGGAAGGAAGTACTGATATAGCTAGTAACTGAGAAGGTGGTGGTGGTAAAATTATCCCAATGGAGTCACCAGGGATTGGATCTTCACAAGCAATAGTTCTTGAAGATGCCCAAATCCTAGATTTTGATGTATTTATAAATTCTTGAGAATTAAGTGTTTCAACAAAAGAAATAATAGCAAAAGTATTTCTTGAAATACCTCATGTATCTTCCTTTGCACCATTGCTGGTCTACCTTAGTGAAGCCCTAGCTCTTCTCAGAATATCTTCTGAATCTAAAACCGGTGTAGCTGGTGGCCCCTGAGGGTTTTCTATGGTACTTGGTCTTCTTGAAGCCACCTTATTTCAGTGGAGTCATCAGATAGATGATTTACAACTAGAATAATTCCCAAGATTTGTCTATCATCAAAGCAAGGGTCTATGTCGTCTCCTAGGGAAGTTGAGCTTCAGTATTCTCTCCTCGGCAACGATGCCAATTTGTTATCACTCCCGGAAACTCTTCTAGGTTGCAGCTCAAGGATGCCTGGTAACTTACAATGTTTTTGGGGTTTTCTAAAATGGATCATGTCAGGTGACCTATATGACCTTCCACTCTCAAGACATGCATGAAAATCAACTAGGTACAAGGCTTTTAGTTACCACTTTTCAGAGGTTGACAATATGGTGCAGGGATGGAGAAATCATTAAGCTGGCAGATTTACACACAAAATAGATGTATATAAATGGAAAAATCATGATCAGGATAGTACTTATATTTCAAATCACATCAACATTCCAATAGGGTGACAACTATCAGTCATTAATTAACTTGAATATAACCTGAATAACACATTCAAGCATAAGCACAAGAAAGACAGAAATGGAAGCTGAACAAATGATAACAAAAGAGCTTATATTAAATCATGAGAAAAATGAGAAACTGACAATAGTATGGTCTACAAGTCCCCGAAGTCAAACATTTTCCATAAAATAAGTCTTAGGTTTTATAGCCGTTACAAAATATACAAATCCTGAAAACTTGGATCTGTTTTTACAAAAAATAAACAAAATAATAGTTTTTTGCAAATTAGGTTTAAAAACCCTAATTAACTACTTGTATAACTAACTGAAGAATTATTTTACTGTATGATCCTTCAGATAACTGAGGTAACTGCTGGAAATCACTGCTACTGTCCCTCTACTAGTTAAGTCATTGTTTCCTTTTAACAGCTAGGTGTTGGTGACCTTTTCGACTGTTATGTCATAATAAAACTGAAAGAGACATTTCCTGATGCTTTCTTCCGCATCTTTCATATTCAGAATTTGTCCCTGAGCCATCTATATTCTCCCAAAACTGGTCCTATGAGCCAAAATTTAATTTTAAGCCTATGTCTTCTTTCGGTGGTTAAGAGGCCAGACTATCGAAACCATTAGCTACCAAAAGCGGTGCTTTTAGTGGCTAATGAACTGCCCTAGCGTCCGCCTAAGCCACTGAAAGCCCTATTTTCAAAAATTATTAGGTTTCTTCAAAAAATGTTCCTTTAGGTCTGTCTGCTCAACTTTCTTCTTCACCAAGATTTTTATTAGGAGGGTTAACAACAACCTGGCTAGTTTTTTGAGGCTAAAGGCTAACTACAGCTTCAGCTAGGGTTTCCAATGTGGGGTGGCTTCTAGGGTTTTCCTTGGCCTCCTTCAGCTGTAGTCTTTGGACCCTAATCATCCTGTACAATCTAGTATTATCTTTTAGGTACCTTATATTCAATCTCTTTAGGAAAACATATCTTTCTCTATGCTCTACGTAAGACTTATGTAGGAGCTTGTTCCTGCTGGTCAATGCAATGTTATTTTTATTTATTTCCCTTTCCAAAATATCCATCTCATAAATTTTCCTCAGTAATTGATTTATCTTTTGAGTTTTCAGCTTGCTGGAGGAATCCTTCTCTGTTGGTTCCTCTTGCTCCTTTGGTGAGGGGGATGGTAGTTCTTCAATCACTCATACAATTTGCAGAGCTAGGTCTGCACCTTCCTCTTTCTCCTCATAAAAATATGAGTAGGGTAGATTCAAAATATTCTCATTGTGTGTTTCAACTTCCTGGACCTTTTCACCGAAGTCCAAGTTCCTTTTTACCTTCTTTTCTTTAGAAGAGGAGGGATGATGTTCTGTTGTTGCTGGTGAATAACCCTCCTCTTTCTTCTCCCACTCCTTGGTGTGCTAGACTTTTTGGAAGGAGACTTCCCCTTCTCTTCTGGCTGAAGGCTTGTCTCAAATCCATTCCATAACAAGAAATAAGGCCATGCCATATTCCTTATTTTAAGAAACTCTTGGATCAACAGTTGGATAAGGCCATGGTGAGACAGTGTGCCAGCAATCTTGGTTGGCCGGGCCTTCACTTGGTATGCCATCTTTCCCAAACTATTGTGTAAGTAAAAGGGAAAATTTAGTGGGCTTACCTATGAAGTGGTTCATTAAATTGAAATGGTAGATCATGGATTTGTTTTATCTTCCTTCACATGTTAGGTAGACCACAAAGGCCTTTAGCAGTTGTTTCCACCTCTCTTCCAAAAAGGATGATGGGACACTCTTCTTCCAGAACACTCCTCTATGCTTAGGATTTAGGTAAGACATGAACTCTACATCTTTTGGTATGGTGGTTTTGAACCATTTTTCTCCTGTGCCCGGGAGTTCAGTCACCTCAGTGATTAGGGTTTAATCTATGTGAAATTCCTCTTTGGATATGACTTCCTTTGAACCATCAAATTAGAGGGAAAATGCCTTAGCCACCTGCTGATGGGAACCCTTTATCTTCTCACAAAACCTATAGCATCCAGCATCATGGAAGAGTTTACAAACCTCTGGATGTGCTTCCAAATAGCTAATATCTCCCAAATCATGCCTGAGAACAGGTCCTCCCTTCTTCATCTTGATGAATGCCACTATTGGATACCTGCAAAACAATTTAAGTTTTGTATGATAGTTTGTTAGCAAGTTGCTCTCTCAGAGATGGTTTTCCTGGTGGAGAGGAATGCTAATATAGAAAGTGAAATGTGATAGAGTTTTTGGCACTGATTATGAGCATTTTTCCTATCATGATGGATGCTGGGATCATAAGGTGATGGCAGAAGTTGATCTTCTCGATTTCCTTTGCCCAACAATCATATTACAAATCATCTTGGCTACTCAGTGAGATTTTTGCTATTGTTTTGGAAATGTGGAAGAAAAATGAGGGTTTCCAATCCTATCAGTCCTTTATTAGTTCTATAACTACGTCCTTCACTTATTTCAACACGTGGTTATGTAAGCTCAAGTCCTTTCGATGGTTTGCCATGCCCTTCACTGATTGTTTATCTTGTTGATGGGGTTTGATTTGACTAATTTCTAACTGTTTCCACATTTTACCTTTTTGGTGGTCAATATCCTTCGTAATTTTATCTGCTAGATGTTAAAAAGATGTCTTTCGGTGGCTAATGAAGTGATATCCCTTTCGCCTAAGCCACTGAAACCATTATCCCAGTGTCTCGATGAAACCCAACTTTCGACGAATCGTGGCCTTGCCAAAAAACCATTTTAACTACCAAAAACCCATCCTTCTTGTATCTAATGAAATGTCTGATCTTTCTCCTAAGCCACCGAAAGCACTTTTCCCCAACGCTTATTTTCCTGCATTCAATGGTTAAAATCTGCTTTGAATTGTTCGATAAGTTCCTGAAAGCATCACCTTTCGGTGGCTAATGAGGTGTCCTGAGTCTCACCTAAGCCACCAAAAGTGCCTTTACCAATGTCACTTGTTTCCTACTTTCAACGGTTAAAATCCTTGTTGGTCTTCTCCCTAAGCTACCAAAAGCAACACTTTTCGGTGGCTAACAAACCATTTGAAGTCTCTCCTAAGCCACTGAAAGTGTTTTTTGCATTTTACTCACTCGGGCCCACTTTTGGTGGTTTAATTTTATCCTACGCTTAACCGTTAAGAGCCGAAATATATCCTTTTGGTGGCTAATGACCTATTAAGAGCATCACCTAAGCCACCAAAATCTATAACTTCCAAATTTTTCAACCATATCAAAAACATAATCCTTCAATTTGTTAGTCATCCTGATATGTCTCATTACATAAATCAATTTCTTCATACTATCAAAATAAATTTATTTTGGGAGATAAAAGATTCAGTCTCTACAGTATGGTGTAGCAAAGTTCTAGGTTAGTGCTACTTGATTATTCTGAATGATCAGCTACATGGGCGACAGAAGCAGAAACTTGATCATTCCCTACCTTCACCATTCAGAACAGACAAATAGATTCATCAGTTCAGAATTACATTGAGAGGTCCACTAATGGACCATGTTGCTGCATAGAGTTGCAATTTTGCAGCAGTGTTTTCTTTCTCAAGTTATTTTTCTCAGGAGGAAGCTTCTTTGTTCATAAGATAGCTTGCAGATTGTTATTTTTCTACTTATTTTTGAGGGGGGGTTTTCCCATGAGTTTTTCCCTTGTTTCCTTAGTTGTATTAAGCAACATATTTTATTATTATATTTTAGATTGTATTTGGGTGACCTATGGTCTTGTTACCAGGGCCCACAATTGTCAAAGTTAGGATTTAGGGGGGGTGTTAGGATTATTAATCCTCCCTTAGTAAAATGTCTATTATATTAATTATTGCCTAACTTAGGAAATTTAATTAAATATTTGAGTCTACTAGTACAATTGGGTCCACCTCTTTTAATGGGGCCACATGTACCAGTCAATGGAGTGTGGGGAACACTGCTATAGATTAACTTCCACTTACTGCATGTGCATACATCATTTTGGGCTCCTGCTAGACCAGTCCCTACATTTTAGGAGCCACTAGGAGTCTCGGCACCAACCTACTTCAATTAGCTGAAGTTAGTACTAGTTAGTCTCAGTTAGCCATGAGTTACTTTTAGTTAGTTCAGAAACAATTAGCTAGCGCATGTCTTGCATGGATAATGCAAGGATACATGTGCAATAGGAGCCTTTTTCCAGCTATAACACTCAGTTGCACTGAGTTAACTAGTTGTCATTGTTTGTTTGAGTTGGTTGGACATCTGGGAGTTGATTTTGGAATTCGATATTGATTGAGAGACCATGAGTTAGATATTTAGTTAGATACATTCATATCCACTTGGGATATTCAAATTCATATCCCATGCATTCAAATTCTTCCTATGTAAACTATTATAACACCAAATATTATTATTGTGAATGATACTATAAATTATTGAGCAATACTTGTCCAATTCCTATGTGCTTTGTTTTGTTTTGTTTGTATCTTCTTTCTTGATCTATTTGTTGCAAACATTATTATAACTACCTGCTTGAATATCTAAATGGCATTCAAATTCTAATATCTTCAACTTCTCTTCACAAATCAACGCACTAATAGAAAATACAATCAGGTTGTTACTAAATAACCAGATGCTACTGAGACTAGCATGAACAGACCCTTTGGAGGATAACCCGCATATAGCTTGGGTTCCTCCTTTTATAGAGTCTTATATGTCACTCTTAGTCGACTTCATATAGTTAGAAAACGTACCTCTTTTCCTATTTTATCGACACATGTCAGTAGGCACTAACGAACCTACTTACAAATAGGATTTCATGCATGTGTCTTCCACAGAATCTAGCTGTCTTTGTACCCATGATATTTCTAAATTGTCTCTTACTAGTCATTGCGTCACCACACATATTCTAACATGGTTAACTCTATCCCATCCTTCCTTGTCATATCCTTTCCTTCTGTCATTGTTCCTGTTCCATCGTGGACTCTCTTCAGTCATGAGCTCTCTTCTTCCATGTCACAACTTCCTCTTCAACTGTGCCCTTCCTTATCTCTTTCTTCTTTGTCTACTTTTGTTCCTCTTCTGTTGTGTCTTCCTTTATTGATACTTATTCTACCTTTTCTTTGGTGAAATATTGCAACTTCGAAGAATATTCTATATGTATATTTTTGTGGTCCCCGATGGTCCTACCGGTCGAATCACTTGTATTACATTGTACCTCGATGCTCCTAATCGGAAGATCTAATAAGAGTCATGAGGTAGTCCCCTCTAATTGTAAAGGTGGGTCATTAGCACCCC
>LPNX010289114.1:672549-733333 GCA_001517045.1 Pseudotsuga menziesii
GTTAGAGATACCATGACGGAAGAAAGAGCTTCAGAGAGTGGTAGATCCACCTTGAAGGATGAAGACCACCATGGGTACAAGAGATAACTCAAGATGAAGAAAATAATGCTATGATCAAAGAATAACAATTGATCATGGGGAATGATGTATAAGATATTATGGAACAAGTGTACAAAGCAAGGTTCGTGATTCTCCCCAGAAAGAATATACTATGACATGACATACTCTATTGACCAGTATATATTAAGCATAGAACCACCTGAACAGAATGAAGAGGGAAGATGATACTCCACTTCAGGGGGAGTGACTACATAAAATTATATATGAGTTTGACATGGTATGACATGATGGATATATTTGTGATGGATCGAGACTTTATCAAGAGTAAAGTGGGTTCCAACCTTCAAGGTTGAATGCAGAAGACTAGGATATGTTGATGACCTAAGAAGAAAAACTCATAGAAGATGTTGTGATACTAGAATGGTAAATGTGGTATCTTCCAAATGGATTTGCAAGATAATATATGTTGCTTATAAAAGTAAGGTAAGAGCTGTGGCTAGAGGTTTCTATCAGAAAGAGGGAATTAATTCTGAAGAGACACTTACTCCAGGAAGCAAGGTACATTTCCTTCAAAAATATCATGGTAGTTTCTTCCATGATGAAGTAAATACAAGACTTCCTTAATGGTATGATTGAGGAAGAGTTTTACATCAAATAGTCATGAGGATTTGAAGCTGAAGACATAAGGAATCAAGTATGCAAGTTGAAGAAGGCCCTTTATGGCCTGAAGCAAGCTCCCTGAGCTTGGTATGGAAGAATAGATAGTTTCCTGATGAGCATGGGCTTTTCCAAGAGTAAAGTCGATCCTAACCTTTCCTACAAGGTTGTAGAATATGTACCTATCATTCTATTACTATATGTGGATGACTTATTCTTGACAGGGAATGAGAAACATATCATGGAAAGAAAGAAGGAACTAGCAGAAGAATTTGAGATGAAAGACCTTGGGTTAATGCATTATTTCCTAGGTCTGGAAGTATGGCAAAGTTCAGAAGGAATTTTTATCAACCAGGGAAAGTATGTGGTAGAGATATTGAAGAGATTCAATATGTTGAAATGCAAAGTCATGGCCACACCCATGGAATCCAACCTGAAGCTGTTAGTGGATGTGACTCACTATAGACAAATCATTGGGCCATTGATGTACTTAACAAATACCATATCAGACATTTGTTTTGCTGTGAACACCTTAAGTCAATATCTTGTTCAACCAAGACGGGTTCACCTAGTAGCTGCAAAACATGTGATGAGATATCTGAAAGGGACTATAGACTTTGTTCTATACTATGATGGTAGCCATGAGTATAGATTGTATGTATACACAGATGCAGATTGGGCTGGAAGTATCTCAGACAGGAAAAGCACATCAGGTATATGCTTTTGTTTGAGGTTTTCTATGAGTTCATGGTTTAGCAGGAAACCGTCCAGTGTTTCTCTTAGCACGGTTGAAGCAGAATACATAGCATATTGCTCTACATTAATGTGAAGCCATATGGCTTCAGAAGTTGATATCAGGTCTCTTTGACCTGAAGATGGACACAACAATGATTCTATGTGATAACCATAGTTGTGATGTCAAAGAACCCTGTGTTCCACATAACACGTAGAAATCCGATATTTCTACATACAAGATAAGATGAAGATAATGATATTGTAGATGCAGATGATGGTGATTTAGTATTTCTATACTGAATATAGGGATGATGATATTTCAGTATTCCCATATTGAAGATATAGATGATAATGATTTCAGTATTCCCATACTAAAGATATAGATGATATTTCAGTATTTGCATACTGTAGATATAGATGATGGTGATTCCATATTTCTGTACTAAATATAGAGATGATAATTTCAGTATTTCTATACTGAAGATATAGATGATGATGCTTTTAGTATTCACATACTGGAAATACATATGGTGATAGATCAGTATTCAGATATTGAAGATGTAGATGATGATGGTTTGGATGATAATGTACTGACGAAGGCTCTGCCTCGAGTAGAGTTTGAACACTTTCGAGACAAGCTTGGTGTTGTTCAGAAAGACCTTCCTCGAAAGGGGGAGTAGTGATATTGTAGTGGGATTGTATCATCCCTGGGAATTTTCCCTAGAGTCATCTGGAGACCTCGGTCCTCGAGAATTAAGAGGGATTGTATCATCCTGGGACATCTATCCACAATAGATCTAGTGACCTCGGTCCTCGAGAACGTGGTGGGATTGTATCATCCCTGGGAACTTGCCCTAAAGTGATCCAGAGACGTCGATCTTTGAGAATGAAGATGTATTGTATCATCCCAGGATATCTGTCCATAATAGATCTGGTGACCTCAGTCCTCGAGAATGTGGTAGGATTGCATCATCCTTGGACATCATCCTAAAGTGATAGGGAGTGATTATCCCGTAATTGTATCTAGTGACTTAGGTCGTCGAGAATGTGGTAGGATTGCATCATCCTTGGACTCAAGACCTAAAGTCATAGGGAGTGATTATCCCACAATTGTATTCGGTGACTTCGGTCGTCGAGAATGTGGTAGGATTGCATCATCCTTGGACTCAAGTCCTAAAGTGATAGGGAGTGATTATCCCGTAATTGTATCCGGTGACTTCGGTCGTCGAGAATGTGGTAGGATTGCATCATCCTTGGAGTTAAGTCCCAAAGTGATAGGGAGTGATTATCCCGTAATTGTATCTGATGACTTCGGTCGTCGAGAATGTGGTAGGATTACATCGTCCTTGGACTTAGTCCTAAATTAACAGGGACTGATTCTCCTGTAATCAATCTTGTAACTTAGGTTGTAGAGAATGTGGTGGGATTGTATCATCCATGGACTTTAAGTCCAAAAGTGATCCAAAGACTTTTTGTCTTTGAGTTGTGGATTGTAGGTTGTTGCTGCTAATGATGATGCCTTACTGAATCGAAAGATCAGAGTATGATGATGATGACGTACTGATCGAAAGATCAGAGTATGATGATGATGACGTACTGATCTAAAAGATCAGAGTATGATGATGACGCACTATGATTATGATGTTTTTGATCAAAAGATTAGAGTATGATGATGATGTTTCTATGATGATGATGTTTCTGATCGAAATATTAGAGTATGATGATGATGTTTCTGATCGAAAGATTAGAATGTGATGATGATTATGATCAACAGATCAGAATATGATGATGATAATGTTGCTGCTGATCGAAAGGGAAAAGTGTTGATGATGATATTTCTTATCAAGAGATCAAAGTACTGAAGATGTTGCTGCTAATCGAAAGGACAAAATACTGAATATGTTGTTGCTGATCGAAAATTCAAAGTGCTGAAGATTTTGCTGATCGAAAGGTCAAAATGCTGAAGATGTTGTTTCTGATCGAATAGGCAAAGTGCTGAAGATGTTGCTGATCGAAAGGTTCAAGTGCTGAAGATGTCGTTGCAAATTGAAAGATCAAAATGCTGAAGATGTTGCTGATCAAAGACTGAAGATGTTGCTGATGGTTGAAGATGAAGACTACATGATGTTGAAAAGATTCCAATGATTTATAGATGTGTTACCCTGCTGATGTTGATGATGTCCCCTATCTCTACTCTTGTTGTTGTTGATGTTGTTGTAGAATACCCTTCTCGTTAAGGGGGAGTGTTGAAATATTGTAACTTCGAAGAATATTCTATATGTATCTTTTTGTGATCCCCGATGGTCCTACCGGGTGAACCACTTGTATTACATTGTACCCCGATGCTTCTAATCGAAAGATCTAATAAGATTCATGAGGTAGTCCCCTCTAATTGTAAAGGTGGGTCATTAGCACCCCAGTGTGGTTACTTGAGCCTACATGTGTAACTCGAGCCGACATGATTTAACTCGAGCCTACATGTCAAATGAGTTAACTTAATTGAACGGATGAATATAAATAGAGGTGTAGTGCTCCTCATTTGTGACACACACACTCTCACTTGTGTAGTGCATTAGTGGAGAAGAGAAGTAGCTGGAGAAGGAGGAGGATCAGGATTTGATCTCCTTGTTGGTTTTATCTTTTATCTTTTTGGGCATCTATATTGAGGAAGATTTTGCTGGGTTTTTCCCTTTAGGGTTTTCCTAGGATAAATCTTTGTGTTCCTTTTTATGGTTGTGCTTGTCTATCTTTTAGTGATCCTGTTTATATGCTTTTGTCATGAAAATGAAATGAAATACTGATGTCTTAGCTAAGCATATGAAAAATTTAACATTCTTCCTTCCTTTCACAGTTGCTTATGTCGCAACTAATTTTCCTTCTTTCCTTCTTTTGTTCTTCATTCTGTACTTCTGTTGCACATCCTTGTACTTCTTGTGACCTAACTCTTTTCCTTCCCTGGGAAGAATTCTAGTTTAATTCTTCCTGTATTTACCTACTCCCAACTAGCCCTCAACACTCACATGTGTCTCATACCGAGCCACACAAAGATATTCTTCCATCTCTTTACTTGTGGAGACATTGTTATAGAGAGAAACTTCCTATGGCTTGGGGGTACCACAACAGATAGTATGATACCAAAAATCAATCTTTCCCAATATGCAAGAACAATAAAAAAACATAACACTACGGGATATCGAATCGTACCTTATTCCAAACAGTTGAACTTTCCCAATTTTCTCTCAAAAACAACAAACAAATCAAGAATGATATATATAAACATGTAAGAGCTATCCTATCATATATAATCAACCATGTATAAGCAATTAAATACATCCATGGATTCAATATTAATATTCAAAATGCACATGAATTGGACAGGAAAATATATTTCTTTTAATAAATCAGAGATACATTATTGACAAACACTGTCAACACTTCTGTGAACTGGAGAAACTGGGTCCTCCACCTGGGCATCCACCACTTCAATCCTCCATCTCTCGATAGCCATCTCACAAAGAAAAGAAAATATTGGGAATAACACTATATGCTCCGAGGGACAAAGGGACTCTTACTCAAGTATAAGCAAAGATAAGGCAACAATGGACTATAGTTTCCTTGCTCTTCAATTTCTCCTCCTTCGATGTTTCCAAGGGGTTCCTTATATAGCACTCCAAGGAGGTAATGAAGGGTCAAATCTGAGCATTCTCAAGGAATATGGGAGGAAAAGATTCAATTTATTGGGACTCATATGAGGAAAACTCCAAAAAATATTTGGACTTATGCACACATCCTTATGTATGCGGGTTCGAGGTCAAAAGTCGCGTACAAGAATAAGCAAGTGTTTTTTAGGGATGATATTGGAACATCAATGTATATATAAGTCCATGGGTTCTAATGGGCCTACATAGGGACAAGGAAGGCTGTAAATGTGTGATCTACCTGGTGTGGTAAAATTAGTTATAACAGATTCCCCCTAATTTGTGAGGTCAGAGGGGTAACGTGATGGTCAAAAATACATTATAAAATCCATTCGAGAATTGGAGTAATGAAGACCTAGGTGGAATAACCAGCCACCCATCAGTACAACACAATGATAAATCTTTGCATGTGACTACAAATACATGTAGTAGTCCCGGATACATAAGAGTACAATGGCCATGAATAGGCATTATATATAAAGTGTCACTGTGTGGTCATCGCGACGTACAATATACAATGGATCAAGATCTCGATAATGGATGAAGATATCTGATATACACTGGAAATACTTGAATCATGATCATGAGAGCTAAAATGTCATGAATACTTGCACAATCAAGGAGGTAGCATATATGGAATGCCACCAAGTTGGAATGTCTTCTACACAAACTGCTATGAGTACATTTCCTACTATGCAAATAGATGCGTTGAGGTCAAACATAGTATTACATTGTCTGATTACTGGTAATTGATGTTTATCGTTAACAGACACTAGATAACCCATTGATAATGAAAATGAGAATCAAAGTACAGAGTGCAATCTAAAAAGTGTGAATGGATGTGTTGAGGTCGAACACTTGAAAGATTCCATTGATCATGGGACATGGATGTATTTCCAAAACTCTCAATGGAGAGAGAACCTACCACTAATGATTGTAAGTTTCAAGGAACTAAAATGTGTCTAGACTCCTATTCCAAAATAAATGATCTAATGTCTATGGAATGGAATCCGTTGGAAGGAGGGTATTAAGCAAACCCCCATCAACCAACATGAGGTACTCAACAACATTGTATAATGTGGAAGAACTCAGTGAAAAAGATGTGCATGAAACAGTAATAGTATCGGGAATGGTCAGCATGAAAAGTCAAGATAACTAAGGAATGGCCGAGTTAGGATTCAAATTCCTTGGAACAAGAGCATAAGGAAAATGGTGACCAAAAGGTAGGGAACATGGACTCGATATGAAAAATGGTACATCTCTATGACATAGGAGGCATCAATAGAGGCTTCGTGGGGATGGGAAACATAATCAGTCAGTGGAGATAAACTCAGGGTAACGAGTACAGCTCCTAAACTCAAACTAATAACCCAACCAACATATGTGATATACAGTGCTTTGTTCGAAGGCGATATGACTCTACTACTTCCAAAGATAACATCTTTTCTCGTATGGATTATTATGTTTTTTTTAATTTTTTTGGACTTTTTTTAGATATTTTGAAAATCTTGAAAAAGAATAAAAGTGATTTATAGTACATATCTAGGAGGAGATGAGTTTCAAGGACATGAAAGCTAGTTCCAAGAAGTGGAACACACCTATCTTCAATGAAAACAAACATGTGTAGTATAATGACACTCGGGGCCATATCTCCTCCTATTAAAGGGGTGATCAAGCTGCAAAAGGATATAAAAAAGGATCTGCTTAGCTAGACATGAGACAAGCTCAGGCTATAAGGCTGATAACTTGAACTAAGGGAGCTAGCGTAAAGATTAAGAAGGAAATAAAAACTCATGAAATGCAATTACAAATTGAAATATAAAAGGGAGGTCCAATGGGGAAAATTCAACATAAAGTTAAAGAGGTGTATGAAGCTCTTGCTCAAGGGCGTGGCAGGACTAAAAAGGGCCTCCCAAAACCTAAAGGAGGTATGTCAGCATGGGAACCAAATGCATAATAGGATATAAATAGGGAACCCATGTGTAGGAAAGCTATACCATTCACACAATACCACTTCTAACAATAGCATGAAGGTTATGTGATATCATGGAATGGGTTCGTACCTAAGGGTGAAATGAAACTGTCATAAGGTCATGCAAAATGCAAGGAGATGTGAAATCCTGACCTATATGATAGTTAAGACATTATACCTATAATAGAAACGAATGGATCAAAGGATCGGTCAAAATGGGCCCAAAATGGGTCCCTACAACACCATATTAGTCCAAACAGTCCAAAACAATTAAAAACAGACAAAAACTATAGAAAGTGGGTAAAAAATTCAAATATTTTTCTATAAAATAGTGAAAAAATAAACTTTTTCATACCATTTGAAAATTTACCCACCATAGTGATTTTGTACTCAGAACTTCAAAAGTTTATTCCAGGAGCATCGCCCAAGAGAAATCACTCCGCGTTTGGTGTAGGTAACTTAGCATGCCCTATTCCTCCATTTACATGCTTTTATTTTTTAATTTGGTGGTCAATTTTTTATTTTGGGCCATCCCAAATAGTGCCTTTTGGCCCATGCAAAAATCAATTCTTTTTCCACGTATAGGGCTAGGTACATCCGGAAAATACCATGATACCTGTGTACATACATGACTGTTTCAAAAACAATTGCATACATTTCCATAAATGATAAATGCAAGGTCAAAATCTCATGAAACTTGGAAATCTTTGTGCATGATGGTGCTAGGGTGGAGAGAATGTGAACATGGTGATGTTAAAGAGGATGTACAAGCTGATCTCATGGCTCAAAAAATGCTAAGGGCATGTGGAATATACAAGTTTTGGTCCCTTGGAAACTTAAGGGAAAATCCAAGGCTACTCCAAATGCTAGTGGATTACTGGGATCTTGACTCAGATACTTTTCAGTTAGATGGCATGCCTCTCAACATTGAAGTTGAGGTGATATACTTTATCATAGGATTGTACTGCATAAGGGAGGTGGTAAACCTATGGTCTCATGGGCCAGGAGGTGGTCTCACTATAGGTGAGTATATTTCTGTATATTGGGTCCCATATACGAAGAAGGTTGGGAGTAAAATCCCAACAAATGCGATCCAAAATCTCGAGTTGAAATCCATACTGTTGGATTTGGGAAGGATAGGAGGATTGACATATCTCCACCAAGATTCAAGGCCTTTGATTTTCTATGCGCTGGAGTGTGTGCTTCCTACCATTTATGACCGGAGTACCTCACTACTGAGCAACATGAAACAACATCTTACTGACAGTAATATGGGGTGGGTGAGGAACTTCAATTGTGGGAGCATCTTGAGTGCTTTCGTTTTCAAGCATGTGTTGGGGATAAGCCCTAGAGTTGAGATTCCCCCACACAGAGTTTGACATCCGGCTCAGCTATGCTGGGAAAATATCATGTGAAGACTTGGAGGGGGGAGGGTGTCTAACCCCTACCCAGCTAACTTCTTTCTCTGCTGGCGTAGACAAATCATCACCATATATGAATATCCCTATGCAGGGATCGACTTCCGTGGAGATCCAAACATGCCCATACCACTAGGCTCTACATATGGAGATATAGGTAACAAATCTTGACTCCAACATTATTTTTTGAATTATTAAAATTTTCTGTGTTTTTTTTATATATGGAATAAAAAAGACATGTTTTTTGTGTGGTGACATATAGTGATACTTTGTCATGTACATGCAGATGTGGGACTTCGAAAACCCAATGGTTTCCCTCATCATCAACAAAGGGGAAGAGGAGATGAGATAATGGGTGTGGATGTAGAGTGTATGCTCCAAATCATTCACACGAACTTAGTTTGTTTGGAACATAGGATTCCCATGGCGCAAGTCGAGGACTTGCCGGAGGCCATGAAATGTTAGGTGGTTGGAGTACCATGGGCATGGGTTCATTTATTTCACCACCTAGCAAAAGAAGTAGTGTGCTACCATGATTAGTACCCTCCTCCCCCACGGGATTAGAATCTTGGGGTGTATATTTTTTGTATGACCGTGTAATATATTTTGGTGGCTTGGAAGACCCGTTTTTGTATATGACACTCATGTATTATGGAACCACATTTTTGTACATTTATTTTAAATAAAAATACCTATGATGATCGATTATTATTTTATTTAGATGTGTAAATGTGTTTGTGAATGCTTATAGTCTATGAAACAAATGCCAAACTAGTACATAGTTAGCATATGAATCAACAACTTGATTAAAATTTCTTGTGATATGTATGTTATGTTATTTTCTCAAATTACCATTCAAGCAACCTCACATGCAAGAACCTTCGTAACAAAGTCGGATCCCTAACATGATACAAGCCATTAAGCTGTGAAACTAGTAACTATGAATCAAGACATACGTCAGGAGAGTGAACACCATGTGAAATGGTATCACACAATAAATTAACAACAAAACTATAATATGCAACATTTTTCAATGAAGACCGTAAACAAATCCCTCCTAAAGAAAACACTTAAACTGTAGGAGTATATATCACCCAAGAAACTGAAGTTGAGTTTTAAGTGTGGAGACTAGGACCATCAGCAAATCCTACATAAAACGAAGACTTTTTTGACATCTGCCACATAAAATGGAAGCTAGTCAACAAACTCAATCACCACAAGTAGACCAAAATGACGCTATGAAAATGTACAATAATATACAACAAGTCAGCCTCGGCTAAAAATCATGAATAATAATTTTTAAGATAGATCCCATTTCTAGGCTCTGCCAAGGCTATCCCTTCATAATCAACTAACTCGTAGGCACCTTTCCTTAATACATGCTTGAAAACATAAGGGCCATGCCACATGGGATTAAAATTTCCTTCCCCAAGGGTTCCTTAGCTTGGTCCCACAAGAGAACCAAGTCACCTTCACTAAACCTCCTACAATAGACAGACTTATCGTACTAGACCTTAACGTGATGCTAATTAATCTTAGGAGCCACTAAAGCATATCGATGTTTCTCATCAAGATGCTCCAAGTGGATCAAATCCTCTTCCAATGTAGAAGTCTCTGGTAAAATATCCATGGATAGCTTCAAGGAAGGGATTTCACACTCAACCAATAAAATAGACTACACCCCATGCACAAGCTGATAAGGAGAAAAACCAGTGGCAGTCTTAACCATGGTTCGATAGTCCAAAAAAGCAGGATATAACATGATGTGCCAATTGGTCTTTCTTTGTGCGATGGTTCATTGGTGAGTGGACTTAAGTGACTTGTTCACTACTTCAGCCTGTCCATTCGCTCGAGGATAGTAATAAGGGGAATTCTCTTGTTTATACCCTAACTTCGAAGATAACTCTTCCATAATTTTGTTATGAAAGTGCCTTCCATGGTTAGTGACAAACTCCCTTAGAATTCCAAACTGGGTGATAATCTAGATAAATATGAAATGCGCGATTGTCTCACGGTTTGATTTAACTATGGGCATAGCCTCTTCCAATTTCATGAAATAGTGAACAATCACAATAATATGATGGTACCCCCTAGACAAAGCTGGGTTGCAATCCATAAAATAAACCCCCCACTTGGTGAAGGGAATGGTGGTAATGATCAGATGCAAAGGGGAAAGGCAAGGGTGCATATTCCATGCAAACACCTGGAAAGGGTGGCACCTCTTGACCACATTAATGCAATCATTAAAGATGGACAACCAAAAAGACCTTTCTCTCAAGATTTTTTGTGCTGTAGAAAGCCCAGATAAATGACCACCAAACACCCCACCATGGAAATCATTCAAAACAACCTCAACCTCCTCACGAGTTAAGAAACGATGTAAAATGGAATCAACCGCATGATAGTACAAAGTGTTATCCACAATGAGGTAATTCTTTGATACATGACGTAGTCATCGACACTCATCCCGTGAGAGGTGAGAAGGAATCTTCAAAGTTTGCAAGTAGACAATGATTTCCCCATACCATGGGTCAGTAGTTGAGATGAGAAATACATGCTCATCCATGAGTGAGTCCTCGTAAACTTCTTCTCCAAACAAACTCCTAAAATCAGAGATAAGCTCAGCAAAAATCAATGACTTATTCAACTTTGCCGAAAAAAATCGAGGTCAAACTCTTGTGATATCACAATACAATTATTGTATTTCCCCCCTATCATCCTTCGAGTGACGACGAATTGAAATGGATTAATGTGAGCTACAACAAAATTTTGGGGAAGAAGGATGTAATGTCTCAAATTCTCGATCGCATGGATGGTAGCTAAGGCCAACTTCTCAACATCGTTATAATGAAGCTCCGCGTCAATAAGGTTTCATCTAAGATAGTAGATGACATGCTCCTAAAGCTCCTCATTTTATTGAACCAATACCCTACCAATCATCTCCTGAGATGCTCCTGGTAGGGGTTTTGGTAAGTGAGTCGCGCAGCGTTGCGGTAGTTGCGTAAGCTCACGCGGTACCACGCAAGGCTAGATTAGCATGATGGGTGGAAGAATAACCACTTTGAATATTTTATATATGTTATTTGATGATGTTTTTTTGTAATAGGTCATTAGCAGTTATAATTTAGTTAGAAGTGGACCCTCAATGTAATGGCGCAAGCATATTTATAGATCTAGTTTTGCAAGTAGATAGGATGGGACGAGAATAGGAGAGAAAAAAGAGGATCATGATCATCATAGGTGAATCACATTAGAGGATAATTGTGGTAGAAGGTCTAGTGTGATCTGGTTTTTGAATAATTTCTTGTGTATCTGTGGTTTATTTGGGTTTTCCTAATGTATGTAGTCTCCAATTTTGGAGAAGAATTGTGTAATTTGGATCCTTTGTGCAATAATAATATGATATGACAGTTGTTCCAAAAATATTTTCTCTTATCACTTCTGTGATATAATCTGTTATGATCTTGAGACTTGTTTTGTTATGATGTTGCTATGATTTAGTCTCTTTCTATTATATTGATGCGATCTATTTTAAAGTATGCTACTGTCTATTGCACTATGAGTTGATATGTTTTATGAACAATGCTGCAGTATTAGCGATATTGTGACGACTGTATGATGTTGTGGAAATGAATCTATAATTACTGCATATGTTATGAATACACTCTACAAGTTCTGCAAATGGTTTAAAGTTGACTACAAAGCTTTGGATCTAGTAGTTATGGTGTCTTCTCATTAGATCCCCGTATCCTCTATCCCGACTATCGGAAACTCAGTTCCGACAGCTCTCCCTTGAACATCTCAGGTGAGACTTCATCTGCTTCATGGATGTTGTTGGGTAGGGTAAAACCTATCCAGGCTGTTGCTTAAGGACATTGCATTACTTGGGCATTGACAGAGTAAGAACCCCTATCGATGAGTCTTTGTTGGTGGGTTTCGCCAACAAATGGTTTTGTTGCCGGGACTGAGTTGCTATTAAGAGGAGGATATGTTTTGGAATTCGACTCAACTGGAGATCGAAGGGTGGTTTGATCTAAAGCTGCAGGAGTTTGCTAAAGCTGAAAATTTGAATATGAAGTTGTCGATGGGCCACTGGCTGGACATGTCTATCCATGACGGTCCACGTTTATGGTTCTTTTGTGAACTTCCTGTCCTCTTGTAGGAATGGATGGAAAAGTTCACTAAGAAGAAGACAAACTTTTAAGGAGGAGAGCCAACATCCTGGACCCCAAAGTTGATCCAAAAGTTACAAGAAACCAGTAATAAGGCATCGCAAGTTGTTGAAGTGTGGTTAGATAGTATCTTAGAAGGATACATCACCGAGTTTGCAGTCGACACCAATAAATCCTTTAGCAAAGAAGAAAGAGAGTTCTTCAGTGGACCTCGAGGGAGATTATTGTTGTCGCTGCAGCTATCCATTAAGAAACTAGTCTGTGAAAAAGGTATTCTAAAGATGGACGAATAGTAGTGGAACTTTGGTGTGCAGAGGATGTAGGCACCGTAACGGAGGGGGCGAGATGCATGAAAAGATGAGGGGTAGATGGGCATGAGTTCTGGTGAGAATGTGAAGGTCACCGAGGAAACAAGTTGTCATACAAGGGGAGAAGCAAGGTTTTGAGAGAAGACCTAGAGGACAGGATAAGGTCCTTCTATGATTGAAGTGCGATGCCTTGAAGAACAACCACATGGGATGAAGTGACATTTTTGTGATGACAAGGTTGACCAGGCCTCATTTATTCCTAGAAGGATAATAGGATCGAACCCTGGCAGTAACATGCCCATGCCTTTGCACACTACTCCACCAGAAGGAAAAAATACACACTATGTGTCAAATTTCCCGAAGTGTCAGTAGAATTCTAGTAATAGAGAACCAGTAGGAGGAATAAGGCTAAGAATGGAAGGCGATGAAATGAAGTTACCAATATTCAATGGGAATAGCACTAATGATCTAGAGCAGTACAGGTTCTTATGTGAGGCGATCTAGACCGCTCGACAAACTGTCAATGATGATGTTAAGAAAATTCAAATGGCCACTACTTTGAGGGGCTGTGTGCTGGAATGGTTCATGAGATTCATGCGGATCCCTCAGGGAGGTACCATGAAGACATTGGACAATATCCAAATGGGGTTATTTGAAGAGTTTAAGAAGCCAAAGTCTGAGGCTCAGTATATTACTGAATTGAAAGAGATCAAATAGTTCCCCAATGAGATGATTTGGGACTTTGATCAACGGCTTAAGACATTGATGGCTCGAGTTATTTTTCAGATGAGTGATTTTCAGCACAAAGAATGGTTCATCATTGTACTTGTCCTGCATATTAGACAGTCGCTAATGGAGCAAAGTATTGTAACATAGAGTGAGCCTCTGGAGACTACGATGAAATTGGAGGCATCGCTAGTAGGACATCTACGATTGTAATGAACCAGATTCAAGCGTAGTCGACCAATTTGATGCTCCAATTGCAAGATATCAAAAAGGCCAAGGAAGATCGTGATGATCTTTGGTGCACCCGTTTCCATGGAGAAGGAAATTCAAGGACACCTATCCGACGTTTCAGAATTATTTGTTGTCAGGAGCCCCGAATCCATTGAGCTGTGTTGGTGTACCATGGTGTCGCACATGTCAAGTCTATGGGCATCGACATGAGAACTATGATTACATGCAGAAGATGGTTACCAAAGAAGAAAATTTGTACTGTGCATTTTGTCGGTCAGTCCAACATGATGATAAAAACTATCGAGCTTATGATTTGATCCAAGAAAGGACGTATGATTCATATTTTGTGAAAGGTGAGGACCCCCGCATAGCGCAAGCATAGACACAAGTAGTGCAACCAGCATCACAAGTGCCGTATACTCCACCACCTCCATTGCAATTTATCCCCATGCAACCGCAACAGTAGTTTCTATCACAAACATAGTTTGCACCTCCATCGCAAATGGTGGTACAACCATAGTATAACCAGGTACCATGACTATAGTATAATCAGCCACAATATGTTCAAGTCACACACTATGTCCAATATCAACCAAACCCACTACAGCAACAGATGGCCCAACCACAATTTCAGTAAGGAGCATTCCAAGGAGGATTCTGCGGAGGGTTCAGAGGTCGAGGAGGAGGACAAGGTTGTGAATCACCTGCCATTGTTACACCTGTGGGGTATTTGGGAATTATTAGAAGGAGCGCCCTCATGTGCAGTGTACATACTGTGCATCCAATGCTCATAATGTTGAAAGCTAGCCTCAGTTGATTGCAAAATGGTAGGCTATAAATATTCCTTAGTTACAGAATGTGCAGAATCATAATCAGCCTACGTTCCAATTACAGAAGCGACTGATAATGCAAAACCAGGTCCCACCACAGACTCAAAATCAGAACCCACCTCAAACTCAGAACCAGTTGATGAATCAGCCATTGAATCAGAACCTTCCATTGAACTCGAATCAAGGACCGATAGTTGCCACAATTCAGGTCAAGCCGTGAATGAAGGATGTCGATGTTGGGATCATCAATTGCGCTTATGCAACAACTGGAGATGATGGATCATGGCTACAAGTTTGGCTCACTGGCAATAAAAAGGTCACATTTGATATTGTGACAGAGAAAGACACCTTCTTTGGTGCAAAGAATGCAATTAGGGGAAATCCAGGTAAGTTACCAATTATTGATATGCCATTTGCTTTTGATCCATATGTAGAGGCAGGACCATCACGGTAGCATGGTACCTTGCGACACTTCTTTGAGAGTTTTCTATCACTGAAAAGGGACTTCGATGCCATTGTCAAGCTTGTGACATTATTGCACAACTCGGATAAGACAGTGAAGGATTATGCTGTAAAATCTTTGCAAAAAAAGAAGACAAGAAAGGATATGAAGATGAATATCGAGATCGAAGATTATGAGGTTGACTCAATTATTGTAGATCTTGGATCAGATGTAAATGTTCTGACCAAGAAAACCTGACAATTGATGGGAAATCCAACATTGGAATGGTCGCCGGTATAGTTCCGACTAGCAAATCAGGTGAAGGTTCAGCCCATTGGTCATGTGTCAAATTTGGTTGTCGTCATTGAAGGTATGAAAATGCATGCTAAATTTGATGTGATAGAAGTAGTAAAAGATAGTGGTTCCTATCCTGCACTACTAGGGATTGGATGGGCTAATGATAGCATGGAAATTATCAAGTTCAAAAATTGGGTTATGACAATTGAAAACCAGGATGTCAGGGTCATTTATCCTAGGGACCTTGAGGAGGGATGACGATATATTGAACCTGTAAAGGAGGAAGTTGGGATAGGTTGGTATGACACTCATAACATCTCTGAAGACTATATCCATCCTACCGTCGATGGAAAACTTGGATGGTGCATCACAAGTTCCTCCTCCTCTGACTCTAATGATGGTCTGGAAAATTCCCAAAATAGGTTGCATGAAGTATTATTCAGGAAATGCGGGCTTATTACACAGTCTCTCTGGCATGTTGCAACTGAGACTGTCAAGTTTCCATTTATGAAGGACTGCCTAAACTATCATATTTTTTTCAATAATTTGAAGGGAAATTTTTTGAACCGAAAAGGATACTAGCTCTTGATGTAGCACTAAAGGCTACTCCGGCTCGATGGTGGGTGACACACAAACAGATGATCCATGACTGGGACAGTGTCGTAGATTGATGATGGTTCACTTTAGTGATTTAGAGGTTTATCATGCTGGAAGATATGATGGACAGAGTAATCCCACCAGTCATTTAATTGAGTGTCATACTTTATGGGTGTCATGACCTAGAGATGAATGGGTCCATGATTTCATTCACACTCTCAAAGAGATTCCTGCAGAGTTGTGCAAGACTATCACCACTTGGGAGGAGTAGTTTATTTATTTTGCATAGACATTTAGTTTTCAGGACATCAACCCAGAGGTATGCAATGATTTACAAATAATATGTGATGTCATACCCAAGGTCCCCCTGTTGCCTATCCTGTTGATCCACATGTGCATTGTTCAATCCAATCCATGTTGACCTGCTACAACTTGTCTGGGGAACCTCAAGATGATGATGATTTGCAGAATGTTAATATTCCAGAGTCCAAAGGAAGTTGCGATGTCACAGCCCCCGACATATCAATGGACTTGATGAGTCACCCGCTGAGGATCCAGAAAGTCAACATTGGGTCAATGGAAAACCCAAAATTTGGCAATGTCGAGGACTACTAGGACAAGGAGACCATGGCCAAGATCATGGACCTGCTACATGAATTCCAGGACATTTTTATAACACATTTTTCAGAGATGAACGGAATTTTAGGAGACCTGGGGGAGATGAAAATCATGTTGAAACCAGATGCCAAACTGGTGTGACAGAGGCTGTATCGACTGGATCTATGATGCAAGGACTATGTGAAGGCTAATATTGACTAGATTCTTGATGCTGTAATCATTGATCCAATAGAAGAATCCAAGTGGACAAGTCCTATGGTGGTCCAGGATAAAAAAGACAAGAGAAATCCGCATTTGGGTCAACCTAAGGAGGTTGAATTATGCATGCATACATGAGTCATTCCAAACCCCTTTTATAGATGAATTTCTTCAAGGCGTAGGTGGCCAGGAGATGTATTCTTTCATAAATAGATTCTCAGGATACCACTAGATCCATATTGCAAAGGTTGATCACCATAAGACTATGTTTGTCACTGAGTGGGGCTGTTTTCAATATACAGTCATGTTGTTTGGGATGAATAATGCATAAGTTGTATTCTCTCGTGTAGTTGTCACTGTATTTAAATATTTTATTCAAAAGTTCATGCAGGTGTATATGGATCACTGGATTGTCTATGGACTAATTAGGGACCATCTAGACAACCTTCGACTGATATTGGAAAGGTTTCGACAGCATCAGGTTGCCTTAAACTTTAAAAAGTGTATTTGTTTTGCACCATTTGGCATGCTACTAGGGCACATACTCTACAAACACAGCTTGTTGGTTGATTTGGTGAAGATCATGCTAATATTCAATTTACCACCACCAAATAATGTCAATATTCTTCAGGCCACACTAGGGCATATCGAATACTATGGAAAGTTTATCAAAGGATACACTGCGATTACTGTCGCCATGGAGAAACTACTAAAGAAGGATGCAACCTATGAATGGAAATAGGAATATCAAGGAAGTTTTGACACTTTGAAAGCCAAGATTGCCTCTGTTCCCATACTATTTTTTCATTATTGGGATAAGGTGTTCCATGTGCATGTCGATGCTTCTTCTATCACATTGGGGGTCATTCTTGCACAACCGGGTGAGGGCGACTTAGATCACCCAATCGCATATGATAGTAGAAAGTTGTATTTTGCTAAACAAAATTATACAACGATGGAAAAGGAAGGGTTTGAGATGGTTTATGCATTGCAAAAGTTCTGGCACTACTTGTTGGGTGGACATTGAACGATGTTCACTGATCATTTTGCTTTGCAATAAATTGTCAATAAGATTGTGTTAGGGGGGAAGATCTAGAAATGGCTGTTACTCTTCTAGGATTTTGATTTTGAAATAGTTGTGAAGCCAGGGCAATTAAACGATGGACCAAATCATCTGTCTCATGTTGAGAATAGTGAAGAGCTGATCAATATTGATGGAGGATTGCAAGATGCACAACTATTCTGTGTTGACATCGCCGATGATCAGTATGCACCAATTATTCAATTTTTGGCCACTAGTGTCACCCAGGAGGACATGTCGACTAGCCAAAAGAAGCAGCTGGTGGTAAAGGCTTCTAATTTTCAATTAATTGTTGGACAGTTATATAATATTGGACTAGATGAAATCTTGTGACAGTGTATTTTACTGCATTAGCAAGGTCCCATTCTCGAAGAAGCACAGGCAAGAATTGCGGGAGGCCACTATGGAGGTCGAGATACTATGCAGAAGGTGTTGTGCACAGAACTATGGTGGCCTACATCGCATAACAATTCCACAGACTATGTGAGGATTTGTGACATTTTTCAGTGCTTCGGTAACCATCGTGGCAGGATGAGATGTTGCTAGTACCACAAGTGAATCTCCAACCATTTGATAAATGGGATGTCGATTTTTTGGGTCCTATTAATCCACCAGGGAAGTGGACTGGTGCACGATACATAATTACTGTAACCAACTACCCCATTAGGTGGGAAGAAGCTACACCAGTTGCGGATTGTACCGCTCCGACGGGAGTGAGGTTCATCTTTGAAAACATTGTGACACAGTTCGGGTGTCCTAGTATATTTATGAGTGACGAGGGCAATCACTTTGTCAAATGAACTGTGAAAGTGCTAACTGAGGAGTTGCAGGTGCAACATAAGAGGATTATGCCATAGTATCAACAAGTGAATGGAACCATTGAAGCATTCAACAAAATCTTGGAAATGACGCTAACTAAGGTATGTAATGCTAACCGCGATGACTCGGACCTAACAATTCCAATGGTGCTCTGGGCCTATCGCACTACCTATAAAGGGATAACCATTCAAACACCATTTAATCTCATCTACGGGTAAGAGGCATTCATTCCCATGGAGTATATTGTTCCTAATATGTGCATTGCCGTGATGACGAGCATGGATGATGAAGAAGCATTAGAAGAACAAATTGCATAGTTGATCTAGCTTGAACAAGACCACTTTATTGCTAGATTCCACCAACAGGTTATGAAGGATCAAAAGAAGGCATGGCATGATCGCCACAGTAATAAAAAACAGTTTTCAGAAGGATATTTAGTGTTGTTATACAATAGTAACTTCATGAAGCATCCTGGTAAGTTACAAATGCACTGGTTAGGTCTGTATCTCATTCATTCCATTCCTTCTAGTGGTGTAGTTCAATTACAACAATTATATGGCGTAGTATTAATGACTCTTGTTAATCGGAGTTGCTTGAATCCCTATAGGTCAGGGCCGACAATGTGCACTACTTGAGGTGCTTTAAAAAAAAAAATAGAGCAGCAAGGTGATCCACGCGGGAGAGGTTACACAAGGTTAAAGTTTGTGCCAATGATGCGTCAACCACTTGCGATAGTTGCAGGGATGTGGGTTGGTCAAATCAAGTAATAAATGCAGGTAGTTAAAATTGTTGGATGGCAGTGCTTGTTGAAGAAACTTGCATTAATGATTGATATGATAGTTAGAGGAGTAAGATTACCGACGGATTTGGCATCATCAATAATTTAGTAATAACTGTGATAATAGATTTGGAAATTATGATTTTTGAGTTGGAGGTGGCTATAAAAAATGCGTGAGATGTGGGAGGATGGAATTGTTCAATTGAGCGAGCAGCGTATTGAGAAAAAGGGTTAATTGTATAGTGTGGTGTGATATTTTGAGTGAGTTGTAATGTTGTCGGTTAGAGTTGTCGATTGCATTTTAAGGTTTGGGGCGTGAGGTATTCTGAGCGACCTCGAAGCCATTGATATTTCAAGAGAGTATGAATCCCCTATTTGGCCCATGGTTGTTCAATAAGAAATTATGAGCATGCCAGTCGGCTCATCATCCATTCCCAAGCAAAAGTGGCAGGCTCAAAGCCTGAGTCCCACACCACCGTAGAAGAGGAAAACTCACACATCGGCGAGAGTGCCAGGAGAAGGAATTGCATAGAATGGGTCATCAAGATTGAGAGTTTTTAAGTCTGTGGCAACTCAGGGTGTCTCTGTTCATGAAATTTTGGGACATGATGCTCCTGCATGTCTGAGAGCCAAGCTGAGGCAGCCGTAAAAAATTAAGAAGTATCCACCAAAATTTTTGCCGCTGTCGGAGGGGATGCAGTTCTTGGTTGAAATCATCCCTACGTTGATCAGGTTGAAATTTGAAGACCATGACTTACTATTGCTTAAATATGTCAGGGATGAGCCCTATGAGTCAATCCCAATGGGACCTGGTGCCCCAATTTAGTAGATTCCTGAAACTCAAGCGAGTGGGTTAGATCAATCCAGATTGTTGGGGCTCATCAATATGCCTCATTTTGGGTGATTGAATGAATCCCATGTGTGTGTGAAGAAACTATTGGATTGTTTTCATGGAGGGGCTCTTTGGTTGAATACGTCAATCCCTGTTATAGTAGATTTGATTGCAAGCATCATAGGCTTGGCAAAGGCTGGGGAAGATTCGGTGCAGTATATCCATGGGAGCGATATCAACAAAAGGATTGCCAAGCAGCTGAAGGAGCACTTTGGTTTACAGAGTGATCACCGTGCTTATCACATGGATAGAATTAACTCACAGGCATTGTGCATCAGTGGAAGGATTCTGGCAAGCAAGGTCATTTGGGGAAACTGACCAGTCCAATGCAATACGGGTGCTGTTGCCTGTGCCTGGAAGTGTGTTGAGGGGGTGCAAATGAATTGGTCTCTATTTTTGCTGAATTGGTTGCTAGAATACGTGCTTTCTGCTCATGTTGGGTGGTCGTTTTCATATAGTTGTTTTTTGATCATTATTGCGCTAGTTGCCTGGATGAAATTGGAAGACTATCAACTGATGACAGTTGATGCGACAAAGGTGTGCCGTAGTGCAAGGTATCAGAAATTATGGGGGGTTGAAGAGATCAGTCGACAGGTGGAATCTACCATTCATTTTTGGGTTTATTGGGAAGCATTGCAAGCCGCAGCCGTTGTCGTTCCCTAAGTCTCTCCTTATATCATGGCCAAGTATTAGCGGATCCTTCAATTTTCCATCAAGCCCCACTCTATCTACATTTAGGCACAGTGGGACCCTGATCGACGGTGGCAACCTTTTCCTTATAAATTCAAAATAGAATAATTGGCTGCCATTGTTCAAGAGTGGTCGATGGAGTAGCGAAACTGGGTGAGTCAGGATGAATTGTCTAAAGAGATAGCACCGAATGCCCCAGAAGAGCTTCCGAGAAGGAGATGAGCACTCATGACTCTAACAGCGAGTCCTCAACGGAGCCTGAGGATGCAGCACAATGCATGCAGGAGGATACTTGCAACAAATAGCGCTAAGAATATGAGGCAGGTAGTGGTACCAGGTCAGGCATGGAGTAAAAACAACAGTAGCTTATCAAAGTGGTCATTAAGTCATCCATGGCTGCAAGGAAGGTGATCTGATAATAAAACCATGAAGAATTCAGTGTGGTAAGAGATTGATTAGATTCTATTAACACTCCATTTTAACTGTTGATTCGATGGCTTGATAGAGGTTCGATAAGGGTCCCAGCCCATTGAATCTCGTGTGACCATACTTCAATGATGAAAGAAGCAAGTGTATCATGACATTGGGAATGATCCATATTCAAGGGCTGTGATTGATCAAAGGAAGATCAACGATTTTGGATTGCTTCATGTAGACAGACATGTGCAGTCCAAGCTCCTTTCCCATATCATGAAATCTGTTAATGACCGGAAGCCTTTAACGGTTGAGATTTGGCTTGGGGTAGATCTATCACCTACAACGATTTCGCAATCCATACTTCTGTGGGTAAAACAACAATCTCAAATCATGAAAAGGGCATAGAGGTCAAAAGGATAAATGACTATGATAAAAGCAAGAAAATATTAGCGGCTATGGTTCATTTCATAGGGAAAACCGGCACGGGCGAATAGTTGAGTTCTCCATTGCAAAAAAGGGCGGGGTCTATTCCAATCGATGACTGCATGAGGGCTGGCCTCGATCCATGGCTCAAAATGTATCAAAATCCAAACCACCTGTAGCATACAGAAGAGAAACATCGGTGCCGAGATAAGTGGAATGTGAATGGTTGATACAAAAGCTTCCTTTGATCGAACGGCTAAAGAAGACTCCTAAAGTGCAAATCTCCCATCCTATGTGGAAATGACTGTAGAGGGGGCATTCACATGTGTAATCTGCCTCATCATAGATTGGTCAATTCCTCTGACACCATTTAGGATACGCTTGAGGTAGAAGTCTCCTCCCGTGCTGCAACTCCCCGAATTGCAAGCGTGGCACAGTTTTCGTTGCGATGTAAACCATGAGAGAGATAGAGATTTGATTTACTGAGGTGAAAAACCTGTCATTTACATGAGACCGAGGGATGCAGTGAAGTAAAATAGCTCGACACCACCATCAAGGTGATGGAAAGGGTAGGAGATGGTTAAATATGCAACCCTTAGAACCATCTTGGCAGACATGCGAAAATGATTCAAAATCTTAACCATGTCGTATAATATGATTGAACATCAGTAGGGAAAAAGCTCCACTCTAGCGCCACACATGCCACCGTTGCAGCCATTTCAAAGAAGCAACCCTTCCTGAAGCCTTTCTTTTTTGTGCTATATAGCACCACCTTTTGAAGAGCTTTGAGATGTGGAATTGTGTAGATGGAAAGATATATATGAGGTTGAATCCCAAGTAGTTTTAAGGTCTTCCATAGACAACCGTGACAGGGTGGTTTGAGAAATTGGTTTGATAAGGAGTACTCTTGGTAGGCAAGACCGAAATCTGTGTTCTGGTTGTCCATGCCAGAAGAATTTCAACCACCGGGGCACATATGTTAGATACCAGGAGGGATTCACCTGCTTCTACACCACCCTATCTCTCGATATGTGGTGCATGGGTTTGGACATCCTAGTGACGTCGCTCTGGCACTCTCGGCTATAGTCCCAACCTTTGAAGTCCCATCTTGTAGTAGTGGTGAAACTGTTGGAGCAAAAGATCGTGCTCAAACCAGGTGGGTCCAAAGCCTCCAATGCCATTCCTAGTGGTTCCATTTTGCTTCTTAATCATGGGAAAAGAGAGGGATAGGTGCACACCTTCTTGCATGGCTCACAGGAAGATCCTCCTCATAGGAGGAAGAATATAGTATAAGGATGATAAGCTTGTTAAGTTGCTTATCATCACCTAGTGTTTTGCCACCCTCTCTCTGGCCTTCTCCTATAACAATGTTACCAGATGGAGGATGAGATTGAGATAATGGTAGAGAGAAGGATTTGGTCCTTCTTCTCATCCTTTGATCGGCAGCCTCCAGCTGGACAAGGAGACCCAAAATGGGTCGAGGACAGCCTATGCAGACAATCGTTCATCAGCATGTCGTGTGGGAGTCATTTTCATGAAGCAAGATTATGGGAGGCTCTGGATTGTCAGCCCATGTTATCACACATGCCATCTCCAGAATGTTTGTTTATATTTGTAAAACATGGAGGTATCCCACTCTTTGCACTGATAATGTCGGATGGTGACTTGTAACGGTTTTTTATTCTATAGTCTAAGCATTAGGATTGTATAAAAATGCTCCCGATAGAGGGAGAAAGGGGTTTGAGAATCAGATTGGGAAACAATCCTGAGTTGAGGCTCCCCTTTCTAAAAACTTGATACCTGTGTATGAATAAATTTGCAGTCGAAGACTGTCATTCATAGCAGAGATTCATGTGTTGTTGATTTTCCCAATAAGTGCTTTCTTCACGTGTAAATTGTGTTTCCTTGTTTTCACTCCATTTTGTTTATTGCTTTCATGCCTACAACATAGGGTATAGTGGTTCATAATTTGTACTTACTATGCTCCGACTGCTATTCTAGGCATTAACAATGGTTCTTCTAAAGTATCATGGAATTCATCTTGCCGATGTTCGATGAGATGGATTGTTATTTATTGTCCTCCAAAACACCCGCTAAAATCTCCTGATTGGGAAATCAGCAGCTATCATGCCTCCATTTGCTACCTTTCCTCATTATTTCCATCTGTAATCATTTCTTACACAAGTTTCAACTCCATTTTCCCATGGTCCTTTAACCTCGATAACCCCACCATGCACCTAGCTCGACCGACTTTGCCCCATTTAGGATCCTATCCCCCTGATCATACCAACTGAAGATCCTATGTGGAGTAGACTCTGGTAACACAAAAGACTGACAACCTTATGTGTAGCTGCTCTGGTGATGAAGAAGACATCCATCTCTGACCGCGCAGGCTGGAGGTGCAGCCAAAAGCAGTTTTGTTGTTACCCGGAAGGGAGCCCTTTCACAACCTTTGGTTCAATTCTGGTGCTAAAAAACTGGCCCCATTGCCGGGGATGAGATTGAATACAATCCTTGGTAAAAATGATAAAATTTCAAAGTATAAAGGATTTCTGTGGGAAAATAGATATTCTTACATGTGAAAAAGGTTGTATCATTTTCCCTGGTGACTCCACTGAAAGATTCTGGAAGGTGACTCCACTCGGGAGACCGGTGGTCAGAAAGAGAAATACGGGGAGAGGTCTCAAATATTCCATGGATTTTAATGAAAGGTTTAGATATGACTATTGATGGTGAAGAATGGTTATACATCAAGAAGTTCATGTCTCTTTTCACCTGGCAACTCCATCTGCAAAGGATCCATTCTTCATAATGTTCTATGGCAGCTCCACTATCAAATCGGATTGCAACATTTGAGGAGTTGATTTAATTTCTCCACCATTAAGATGACTTCTTGGGCTGCAAGGTATTCTCCTATGAATCTTGCTACCATTCCTGGTTATCCCAATAAATTACCTCTGGTAGATTGGCAGACATATCTTCCAAGATTCAATGATGAAAATGGTGATGATGTTGCAATTCATCTGTTTAGATTTCATAAGCATATACATAAGCTGGGAGTGGGATGGCATGAACATTCTTTAATGATACTTTTCATGTTTAGTTTGGAAGGGTATTCAAGGTCTTGGTATGAGGGATTTCTAGAAGGGAGTTTATCCTCCCTTAAATACTTTCATACAATATTTCATGAACATTTCAAAAGAATTATCCTTCTTTGTACTTCAAGATTGTTGCACACACGATAGAGAGTTCATTGAAAATGTGAAATATGAGTGTGGTGATGATAAATATTTGGATGAATAGGTTTTAGATATATTACATGAATACTCATCTCAAAAGGAAAGACAAACCAGCTGCCATAATATTCAAGAAAACTCCCAGCAGTCAGTATTGTCTTCCTTGTCTGAAGTTGACATAGGCCAAAGCTCTGTTTCAATCGATTGTATCTCTCTTCTTGAAACCGATGATGATTTGCAGAATTCTTGCCATTCTATGTGTGACTAGGAGAGAGGATGGGACTGTTAATCAAATCCTTCCTCATGTTATTCAACTTCTAAATTTTTGTTACAAGAAGAGGCCTCCCCTTTACAAACAAAAAATTCCTTTTCGCAACAGCAATCTCTTAAAAGTTACAGTGCTTTTGTGATTGATTACATGGAATATGATAATTATGGAAAATCTCAGTCTTGTAGTCCCTGCACATGTTCATTTTCTTAAATTGCAAGTAAAGAGAAATCATATTTTGAAATAGTGGTTGAGGGAGGACCGGCGCATGTTGATCAAACTCATATTACACCCAAAGATTTACATGAATATCTAAAGTTCTCTTTGCTTGAAGGAGATGATCAGCCTAGTGATTTGGAAGGAGATGGGTATACTGATTTGTTTTCTGAAGAATGCAATCAGCCTATCACAATTTCTGTTAGTGAGGAAAATCTCATTGCAATCCAAGATCAGAAGTATGAAGACATAGCAAAAACTAGACATGTTGAAGAAATGAATAATGTTTCTACTGAAACATATAAAGAACATGAAGTTTTAAAATCAGAAGTTTTAGATGAAGTTGTGGATGTTTCACCTAGAAATTGTCATGTGTTTTCCTTGCATGGTTCTTTTGAAGATCGCTGTGACAGCGTGCAAGGGATTTGCAGTTGGGGCGGCTTTCTCGTGGTTATCCAATGACATAATCTTTTGAGGCTTGTCATGTTTTTTATGACCCCGTGGCCAAATACATGGAGGGTATGGGTAAAGGAAATGATTGGTCATATCTCTACCTTAAACATCGGTTTTTTTATCATTCCCTTCCCCCATTATTAGTTTCATTTTTGTCCATCGAGCACCATACAAGAAGAATATTAGGCGAGTTGCTTGATTGGCTTCACTGGAAATCTGATTTCACTTAGTTGGAGTTGTGTACAAAGTTAGATAGAGTAGGTAGGAGAAAATAAGCTCATATATTATTGATAATTTCCTTCATTACTGTTTTCAGTTTGTTTCCATTTTCAGTTACCATCAGAGGTTTAGAGTCTCCAGCATGACTTGCAAGACTGTCACGTATTTGCTAAAGCAGCAGCATGAAGCAGAATGGAGAGCCCCAAGATGAGCTGAAGGTGGCCTAATGGATTCGACAATTGGTCTACGGGGTTTATTTGCTACCTCACTGAGAAGATAGCATCCCTTGTGGAGCCAATTGTTAAAACTTCGTTTTGACAATTGATTCGAGGGCTTGACATAGGTTTGGTAAGAGTCCCATCCCCTCGAATCTCGTGTGACCATCCTTCAATGATGAAAGCGACAAGTGTATTGTGACATTCGGCATCATCCATATTCAAGGGCTGTGATTGATTAGAGGCAGATCAATGGTTGTGGATTGCTTTGCGTGGACAAACATGCACAGTCCAAGCTCCTTTCCCAAATCACGAAATATGTTAATGACCAAAAGCTTTCAATGGTTGAGATGTGGCTTGGGGTAGATCTATGGCCTATAGTGATTTCGCAATCCATACTTGTGCAGGTAAAACCACAATCTCAAATCTCTAAAAGGAGTAGAGGTCAAAAGGATCAATGACTGTGATAAAAGCGAGAAAATATCAATGGCTATGGTTCATTTCATAGGGAAAAACAACACAAGCAAATAGTTGAGTTCTTCGTTGCGAAAAAGGGTGGGGCCTATTCCAATCGATAGCTGCATGAGGGCCAGCCTTAGTCCATGGCTCAGAACATATCATGATCCAAACCTCCCATGGTGTACCGAAGAGAAAGATTGGTGGCAAGATAAATGGAATGTGGACGGTGGATACAAAAGCTTCCTTTGATCGAACGGCTAAAGAAGACTCCTGAAATGGAAATCTCCCATCCTTTGTGGAAATGACAGCAGAGGGGGGCATTCACATGTGTAATCTACCTCATCACAGATTGGTTGATTCGTCCGACACCATTCACGATACACTTGAGGTGGAAGTCTTGTCCTGTGGCGCAACTCCCTAGATTGCAAGCATGGAACAGTTTTTGTTGCGATGTAAACCATGAGAGAGATAGAGATTTGATTTGCTGAGGTGATAAACCTGGCATTTACATGAGACTGAGGGATGCCGCAAACTAAAACATCCCGACACCACCATCAAGGTGATGGAAAGGGCAAGATATGGTCAAATTCACAACCCTTAGAACTAGCTTGGTAGCCATGCGGAAATTATTCGGAATCTTAGCCATGCCATATAATATGATTGAACATTAGGAGAGAAAAAGCTCCACTGTGGTGCCACACATGCCACCATTGCAGCCATTTCAAAGAAGCATCCCTTCCTGAAGCCATTCCTGCTCGCACTATATAGCACCACCTTCTGAAGAGATTTGAGACATGGAATTGTGTAGATGGAAAGATCTATATGAGGTTGAATCCCAAGCAGTGTCGATGTCTTCCATAGACAACCATGATAGCATGGTTCAATAAATTGGTTCGACAAGGAGTACTCTTGGTAGGCAGGCCTGAAATCTGTGCTCTGGTTGTCCATGCCAGAAGAGTTTCAACCACTGGGGCATAGATGTTAGATACCAAGAGTGATTCACCCGCTTCTACACCACCTAGTCTCTGGATATGTGTTGCATGGGTTTGGACATCCTAGCGATGTCCCTCCTGCACTCCCAACCTTCGAAGTCCCAGCCCGCAATAGTGGCAGAATTGTTGGAGCAAAAGATCGTGCTGGGAACAGGTGGATCCAAAGCCTCCAACGCCATTCCTGGGGGTTCCATTTGGCTACTTAGTCATGGGCAAAGAGAAGTGCAGGTGCACACCTTCCTGCATGGCTCATGGGAAGATCCTCCTCATAGGAGGAAGAAGACAGTATAAGGACGATAAGCTTCTTAAGTCGCTTATCATCACCTAGCGTTTGGCCACCCTCTCTTCGGCCTCCTCCTTTAACAATGTTACTATATGGAGGATGAGTTTGGGAGAATGGTAGAGAGAAGGATTTGGTCCTTCTTGTCAGCATTTGACCGGAAGCCTCTAGCTAGACAAGGAGACCCAAAATGGGTCCAGGGTAGCCTTTGTAGACAATCGTTCATCAACACATCATGTGGGAGTCATTTTCATGAAGCAGGATTGTGGGAGGCTCTGCACTGTTAGCCCATGTTATCATGCACTTCCTCTCCATAATCTTTTTTTATATTTGTAAAGCGTTGTGATAGCCCACTCTTTGCATTGATAACGCAGGATGGAAACTTGTAATAGTTTTTTATTCTGTAGTATCAGCATTAGGATTGTATAAAAACGCTCTCGATAGAGGGAGAAAGGGGTTAGAGAATTTGATTGGGAAAAAATCCGTGGTTGAGGCTCCGATTTGTAAAATCTTGATACTTGTGTATGAATAAAATTGTAGTGGAAGACTGTCATTCACAGTAGAGATTCCTGTGTTGTTGCTTTTCCCAATAATTTCTTTCTTTACGTGTAAATTGTGTTTCGTTGTTTTCACTCCATTTTGTTTATTGCTTTCATGCCTACAACATAGGGTATGTTGGTTCAGAATTCGTAGTTGCTATGCTCTGACTACTATTCCAGGAATTAACAATGGTTCTTCTAAAGTCTCATGGAATTCATCTTGCCGATGCTCTATGATATTGACTGTTCTTTCTTGTCCTCCAAAACACCTGCTAAAATCTCCGGATTGGGAAATCAGCAGCTATCTTGCCTTTGTTTTCTAACTTTTTTCATTCTTTCCATCTATAATAATTTCTTGCACAGGTTTCAAATCCATTTTCCCATGGTCCTTTAACCCTGATAACCCCACCATGCACCTACCTTGACCCACTTTGCCCCATTCAGGATCCTAGCCCCTTGATCATACCGACTGAAGATCCTATTCGAAGTACACTCTTGTGACACACAAGACTGACAACCTTATGTGGAGTTTCTCTGGTGACTAACGAGAGATCCCTCTCTGACCGCGCAGGGCTGGAGGCGCGGCCAAAAGCGGTTTTGCTGTTACCTAGAAGTGAGCCCTTCCGCAACCTTTGGTTCAATGCTGATGCTAACAGATTCAATTTTTGGTATTGTTTCTAGGTAGACATTTGCGATACCTATGATGTAGGACATCTTGTTGATTGGCACTGAGCACTCAGCTAGGAACGTGCAAGTTCCCTCGACTACGATTGACGTGGGAAATGAGGAAGCTCACCAGTTGATGCGACTGATCCAGAGTGTGGCTTTGGAATTGAAAAAATTGTCCACTATGGATTTAGTGGAGTTGCAACATGTTTCCACCCCTGGAATTGGTGGAACAATAAAAATAACTGACTGAGGCCTATGTCCAGTCATAGAGCATCGCAGAGAAGCTACAGAAATAGGTAGACAAGCTACATCAAGTCTGGGTGAAGCTAGCAGAAGAAAAAGTTCGAGAGATTGATGCCTTGAAGACGACACAAGCTGAGATGTAGAAAAAGGTTGCTGAAGAGATTATAGAGCTAAAAAAGATGCAAGACTGCCAGATCATTGAACACGTGCAGATGTGTTCCAGGTGCGGCAATGTCAAGTAGGCTGTTTCTGAATCCTACTAGCACATTTTTGAGAACACGACCAAGCTCACCCCAGTCGAAAAGGACAAGTGATTGGGGAAAACTATTATTTAGCTTCAGGATACCAACCTAATTCTCAATGCCCTGGTATATCCTATGATGTCGCTGGAGCAGGTTACGGAAAGAAAATGCTCCATTGAAGACATCGTAACTTAGTTCGAAAGCATGGAGCAAGAGACCAAAACCATTATGGAGGAGACAACACAGTTTTGGTAGAGCGTTGTCCACGATGAGAACCATGATCAGTTGACTCTGAAAGTGAAAGGATTCAAAGGTCAACTAAAGACCTTGAAAACATCACTGAGGGACATGCCACTGATGGTACAAATCACACGGGCCGAGGAGCTAAAGGATTTACAACAGAGAGCCACCTGTGTGTAGGAACTCCAACAAAAGTGTTGCACTTAGCTTGATGAATTTCAGGAAATTGGTGGACAGTTGGATTTTAAATAAGTCGCCATGATACAGGTAGTACAAAAGCATCGACAAATGGTCAACAACAAGGTCAAATAAGAGCACCTAGTGCAGCAAGATTTAACTAATCGTCATAGTACTGTCGACAAAATAGGGCTTTAGGTTCGTGATATCGTGCAACAATTTGAATATTTCAAGGAATGGATGTTAGCACATACCTTGTCAACCTGACATGGCTCAAGGACAAGCCAAAAGACTATGTTGGGGTCCTGTTGGCAGGGGTTTTGGTAAGTGAGTTCTGCAGCGTCGCGGTAGCTGCACAAGCTCACGCTCTACCGTGCAATGCTAGATTAGCGTGATGGGCAGAAGAATAACCGCTTTGAATATTTTATATATGTTATTTGACCATTTTTTGTTGTAATAGGTCATTAGCAGTTATAACTTAGTTAGAATTGGACCCTCAATTTAATGGCACAATCCTATTTCTAGTTTTCCAAGTAGATAGGATGCGACGAGAATAGGAGAGAGAAAAGAGGATCATGATCATCATAGGAGAATCACATCAAAGGATAATTTTGGCATAATCTCTAGTGTGATATAGTTTTTGAATAAATTCCTGTGTATCTACGGTTTATCTAGGTTTTCCTGATGTATGCAGTCTTCAATTTTGGAGAGGAATTGTGTAATTTGGATCCTTTGCGCAAGATTAATATGATCTGACAGTTTTTGCACAAATATTGTCTATTATCACTAATGCAATCTAATCTATAATGATGTGGTGACTTGTTTTGTCATGATGTTGCTATGATTTAGTCTCTTTCTGTTATATTGATGCGATCTGTTTTAAAGTATGCTACTATCTATTGCACTATGAGTTGATATGTTTTATGAACAATGTTGTGGTATTAGTGATATTGTGATAACTGTATGATGCTATGGAAATGAATCTATAATGACTGCATAAGTTCTGAATACACTCTGTAACTTGTGGAAATGGTTTAAATTCGACTACAAATCTATGAATCTAGTAGTTATGGTGTCTTCCCATCGGATCCCCATATCCTCTGTCCCCACTATCGGAAACTTGGTTCTGACAGCTCTCCGTTAAACATCTCGGGTGAGACTTCGTCTACTCCATGGAAATTGTTGGGTAGAGTAAAACCTTTCTGAGCTGGTGCTCAGGGAGATTGCACTGGTTGGGCATCGACAAATTAAGAACCCCTGTCGGTGAGGCTTTGTTGGTGGATTTCACTAACAGACAGAACCACATATATCATAAAGTCATGGCTATAGTCGGGTGGACTAATCACAGGGTTCCGATGCCAAGTAGTTTTTCAAATCACTGAAATAATCCTAGGCTCGCTCATCCTAGATAAACGAAGTGTCTTTATTCAACAAATGCATGAAGCCTCTTGTAAAATTGGAAAAATTAACTACAAATCTTTGTAAGAAGTTCACCATACCTTGAAAACACTTAAGAGGTCTAATGTTACGTAGGGGAGACAACTGAAGTATTTTTTTAACCTTCAAAGGATCAACCCTTGTACCCTCCTAGGAAACAATGAACCCTACTAAATGACCAACCTTCACCCAAAATATGCACTTATGAGGATTTAACTGAATTTAATAAGGGAAACATATTTCAAAAACCAAATGCAAATGATAAGGATGACATGCCCTCAAGTGAGAGTGAGCAGCTAATTCGTCCACATATACTTCAATAATATTTTTAAGGTCATGAAAGGAAAAGTTCATGGCCTGTTGAAACGTAGCTCCATGTTTTGTTGAAACATAGCTCCATGTTTTTAAGGATGAAGGGCATCTTTCAATACGCAAATGTGCACCAACGAAAAATAAAAGTAGTCTTGTATTGGTGGTCAGGATTAATTTTGATTTGATTATAGCCAGAGAATCCATCCATAAAGGAGTAAACATCGCTCCCTGCATACTCATCCAATATTTGGTCAATAAATGGTGTAGGGAAATTATCGTTAATACAGGCTCGATTTAAATCTCTAAAATTACTGCATACTTGGATCATTCCTTGTTTCTTATCCACCAGAACGGGATTTGAGACCCACTCTATCAAGGGAAAGAGATAGATGAAGCCAAATTTGAGTAAATTCTCCATCTCTTCCTTAATCGCAGGCGCATTCCTACGATTCATTTCTCTCAAACGTTGTCGAACTGGCTTAACATCTAGATAGGTTTTGATTTCATGCTAGACAATGTGAGGGTCAATTCCTATCATTTCTTCATATGACCAAGCTAACACATCTTGAAATTATTTAAATATCTCCGTGTACTCTTTAATCTCATCGAGGGAACAATCCTCCCCAATGTAGATGTTTTCAATCTTGCCAGGAACACAAGAAATATTGATAGGTATGGTTGGTGACAAGTTAACCATGTTCCCTTCAGAATACTTGATAGGAAATCCTAATGGGACCACGAGCCTACAATTTTTCTCACTAAATATCACCTTAAATTCATCATGCTCAAGATCATCAAGCTTAGGGAGGAAATAAGATCTATGATGCAACTCTCCCCAAGGTTGTTCTAATCTAGACATAGCCTCAAGAATAGCCTCATTTCATGGAAAGATGTCATCTAGGATGTCATGTGAGAGAGATGACGACACTGCCCAAGTAGGAAATGTATAAGGTTCCTCCTATTCTTTCCATGAAGAGGAAGCAATATACTATACAACCAAATCAATATTAGCTTGATAATCCAGCATGGTTGTAGGAAATGGCATGTCCATCTCGATAGGTATAGAAACTTCACCCGAAGTACTCGGATAAGGAAGAGTCCAAGGATCCTCCATATGCAAAGTGTGAAAAGGAACCAAAATCAATGGCATTGAACTCTTACCAAGACTAGAAATGATCATAAGGATGGGCACAACAAAAATAAAATTTCCCATTAGCGAAGGATACATACCCACCCTAATATTCTCAGTTGTCAGCTGAAAATGATCGATAACCGGGATCAAAGCTCCCGATGATGCTTTTGAACTAGAATTATCATAGGTTCCTTGATTGACTGTCACAACTTTCCCATCCAAATGAAAACAAACTACCCGAAAGAGGGTCGACACGACCGCTTGCAAATTGTTGTTGGAGACATTTACCACCATACACACTCTTTTTTGGTCAATTTGGCCTAGTTAAACCACTATCCTGAGTATTATTGACTTAATTGACATCATAGGAGCACTAGATGACATCAGCTAGAGCACACCCACTCCTACCTTCAGCCAAGGAGGCTAACATAACCTTCTCCTACATTCAGGGAGGCTAACTGAAGCACTCCAGGGGTGATCTGAGTGTCATTAATACCCCATATTGCTAACTGATGGTTAGAATTAGTTAAACAGAGCAATGAAGGTTCCCTCCATCATTAAATTGATTATTTATTGATTATTTAATGAACTTGAGTCAACAAAGGTGCCTCCAACCACTTCTAATGTTCAATTACACTTCAGTTAACTTCATCAGTGTTCATTGGAGTCATTGACGCGCTACCACTTATTGGTTTGCTTGTTGTGACATGTGTCTGACCTACTTTGAGTTAGACTAGGTCATTTATTGCACTCTGACTTCAATTAGGGCTCAGTTGAGTCAATTAGGGTTTTTATCAGTGGTTAATTGGAGTGTTGACTATGGCTTACATTCAGTTAAGCTAAACTCACTCATTCAATTCGAATGACCTCCTTGGGAATTTGAATTTCTTTGTCATTCATGCTTGCGCCATGATCTTGTATTGTATTACTCATTCTTTGTGTGAATATACATAGCGACTACTCATTTTGTAGCACAATTACACCATTTTCATGTCTTATTATTATTAATCTTTTATGAGACTGTTCTTGAGTCCCTAGATTACTGTGATAGATTAATAATTGTAAATCCCATTCCTCCCTAGTAAAAGATTATAGTCAAGGGGCGCATCAACCACCTTGACCTAAATCGTAATGGTATTCCCTCCCAATTGGACCTCAAGGGAAGGAATAATTCTATGCAGCCGAAACGATCTTCTATTAAATGAAGTTAACATGTTTCTCGACTTAGACAATGCAGGAGAACCCAACCCCTTCCAACATGACAAAGACATGATGGAACTCGTAGCGCCCTCATGATGGTGTTGTTTAGACACTCTAAATGCACCAAAAGGGACACATAGTAAGGAAAGTGAGGGTTGAATCCATGAGTTTTAAATTTGATCACAGAAGGAGAACTTCCATCAGCCATCACAAGAGAAGACAACAAGGCATTCCTTTGTGGAGGAAAAGTATGAAGAACTTCTAATGCAAACATCGCACAAGGAGTCTGGTCCAAATCCTTGATGATAGAATAGTGATGAGAGGCTCGATCATTAGGATTCTGCCCCAAATGCTTCAAGAATCCCTTAGGAATGTGAGGCAGATCTTCAAGATTATCATTATGTTCTTCAATACGCAAAGGGCTCTCAGGTGGAGCGGGTTATTTTCCTAGTTTCAATTGTGATGTAACATAATCTTTGGAACAAGTCACAACATTTCTAGCATTCACCATGTTAATGTAACCATGGCCACCAGCGGTGTATGTAGGGTTTGGAATCCCACCAAAAGCACCACCAGGATCCATGGTCCTTGAGTTCATATTATGATTTTGTGGTAAAGGATTTGTGAGCACAGTTGGTCCCTGTGCGATGAACTTTGAGGTAAATTCCATTCGAGGGCACAAGTGAGTGAGGTGACCATCCCCACACAACGTACAAGGAAATTTGAGCTTATGCTTAGGTTTCTTGTCCCCCCTATCATTTTTGTTGTTCTTGTCATTATTGTCATTTTCATTCTTATTACCACCCTTTTGATTACGTTTACCTTTGTTTTTATTTCGTCCATGTTTTTGGTTAATTTTCTTGTTCTACAATTGCACTGAAAGTACCTCCGTCATTTGGGTAGGAAGAGAAAAAGTCATAGCTTGTCTTGATGCAGGTTGGTTAACAAAAAAATTACTCATTTGGTTTGAAACCAAGCTTACAGGTTTAGCATTCACGGATCCAACAATTCCATCAGCATGTGGCCCAGGTTTTAGCTTAAGGTTGAAATTGGATCTAGGTGCGTTTGGTATGATCTCATACAAGAGCCCAGATTGAGAATAAATGAAATCTAATTCTTGAGATCTAAAGATAGTTTTCTCTTCTTTTTGCACTCCAGATGTAGAGACATCCTTCTTTATGTAAGGAAATAAAGACTTGACAAACCATTCCAAAAGGAACTCTTGTGGTATAAAGGCCTTAATCAATCTCTTCCATCTATGCCACTCTTGAATCTAATCATATATATGTGTGTCTTTGTCCTACCAAAATGTTGACAAGAGTTATGTACCGTTGTTGTAATGCATGAGTAGTTGGAAATGATTGAGGAAGGTCATAGATAGGTCATTATACAATTTAGAAGTCCCTTGAGGAAGCTATATGTACCACATATCTATAGGACCTATAAGGGTGTGTTGAAATAAATTTAAATGAATGGAATCGTGATTCAAGGAGTTTGAAGAGGACCAAAGGTGGAACATCATGACATTCTCACCAGGGTCTTCATTTCTCTTACCCTCAAACTTTGGAATGCCTGAAGGAATCTTGGAGGGAATTACCGGCCATGTCGGGTCATGAGAAACTAGATCATTTCTCAATATCGACAAGTTAGGTAGGTTTAACATTGCAAGGAAAGGGATTCTAAGTTTAGGCATTTGGTTCCAAGATCCCTGATAAGGTTGGTTAACATAGGGTTTATTATTATAAACACCATGGCCTTGGCCAATGGGGTATTAACCTCGTCCCATTTGACCCATGTAGGGTTTCATGTTGCACTTTGGAGTACCTTAAGGTTGAGGTGCTACGAAGCCATAGTTAGGATATTGATAAGAAGGTTGATACTCGGATCGATAAGGTGTATAATTTTGTCCATAATATGTTCCATAGGATGGTCCATAGCGCTGTCGGTAAGGTGGCCTATAAGAATTTCCATAAGATTTCCAATAGGACGGTCCATACCCGGCTGACACATGAGGAGGCACATCGCCTTGTGATGTTACGGTGTGACTAGATCTGGGATGAACATGGCTAATGTACAACTATGGAATATGGGAATGGATGTAACTTGTTCCCCTAATATTCACATGCCTAGGATCAGACCCCCGAATGGGAACGACAGTGTTAGGCCTAGGATGCATGTGTGAGAACACCTCCACCGCATGGATGGAAGGTGTAATATGACTAGTGCTACCAAACCTCTCTGCATGGAAAGGAATGGAAGTGCCCCCATGTGCAACACCAGGGTAAACACCCAACCCGACATGGGGTGCCGAACCAGTCTCTATTGATGTATTTGTAACTTCACAATGTATTCACCCGTATATCTTATGTATTGTACCTTGATGCTTATTCTGAAAGTATAGGTCAGTGTAATTGAGTCATGTCATACCCCGGTGTTCCTATCGGAAGATTCAATAGTGTAAACAAGTCATGTAAAGTCATAGTGGGTAACCCTCCTTATTGTTCAAGGGTTAAATTGGCCACAGTTGTGGGGCACTATGGTTATTAGAATCTCCTAAAGAAGTCAGCCCTAGGTGAGTTAATCTAAGTCGATTCATTAGTACCCCGGTTGTGGTTACTCGATCCTACATAATAGAGTTAAATGTTAAGTGAATGAAAGAATATAAATAGAGAGTGAGACTCTCTATTTATCACACACACACTCACTAACTGGGGTGTATGAGTGAGAGAGAAGAAGCTAGGATAAGAGAAAGAGACTACTACTGTTGGGAGATCATCTTACTATTTTGGGTTTTACTTTTGGTGATGATTCTATCTTAGAGGAAGTTGCAGGGTTTTCTCCTTTATGGGTTCCCCGAGGAAAAACTTTGTGTTCATTGTCTCTTATGTTTGATTGCTGTTGTTATCACTCCAGGAAACACCTCTAGGTTGCAACTTGAAAATGCCTAGCAACTTAAATGTTTTCATGGTTTTCTAAGTGGATCAATTTAGGTGACCTAGAGGACTTCACACTCTCAAGAGATGCATGAAACTCAATCAGTGATAAGGCTTCTAACTACCACTGTTCAGAGGTTTTGATCATTTTTAAGGTGCGGAGATGAAGAGCTTATCATGCTGGTAGATTCATACATAAAATAGATATATATAAATTTCTAATCATAACAACTAAAGTTGAACATATGATAGCAAACGATTTTATATTAGGTCATGAGAAAGATAAGAAGCTTGACAATATTAATGGTCTACAAGTCCCCGAATTTGAACATTTTCAATAAAACAAGTCTTAGGCTTTATAGCCTTTACAAAAATATTCAGAACCTGAAAAATTGGATCTCATTTACTAAAAAAAAGACAAAATAATTGTTTTGCATAATTAGGTCAAAAACCCCTAATTTAACTACTAGTCTATCTAACTGTAGAACTCCTTCACTGTTTGTAACTTTTGATAACTAAAGTGAGTACTCGGAATAAACTACCACTAGTCCTCTGCTAGATAAGTTACTATTTTACTTAGACAGTTTAGTGTTGGTGACCCTTTCTTCCTTTATGTCACTACAAAGCTGAACCCTACCTTCCTTGATGTTGTTCTTTAGTGCCCTTCATCTTTATACTTTGTCTCTAAGCTATTCATGTTTTCCCAAAACTGGTCCTTCATGCCAAAATTTGATCATATGCATCTTTCTTCTTCCGGTGGTGAAGAGGTAAAAATATCGGGTCTGTTAGCTACCAAAAGTGCTGCTTTCGGTGGCTAATGAACTACCTTAGCGTCTGCCTAAGCCACTGAAATCCCTATTCTACAAAAATTCTTAAGCAAAATTCAAAATTATTCTTTCAAGTTTATTTACTTATCTTTTTATTCAGCAAGCTTCATGTTAGTAAGGTTAGCAACAACCTAGCTTGATTTTGGAGGCTGAAGGCTTACTGCAACTTCAACTAGGTTTTCTAATGTGAGGTGAGTGCTAGGGTTTGGCTTGGCATCCTTCATCTATAGCCTATGAAGTCTAATCATTTTGTATAGCCTTGTGTTGTCCTTCAAGTATCTTTTGTTTAGTTTTTTTAGAAAGATATACCTTTCTCTCATCTCTAGGTAAGAATTGTTCAGCTGCTTATTCCTCTTGGTCAATATAGCATTGTTTTTCTTTATCTCTCTTTCTAAAATTTCCATCTCATAGACTTGTCTCAGCAATTGATTTATCCTTTGTGTCTTGGGCTTGCTATAGGAAGCCTTTTCTACTGGTTCATCTTGTTATTTTGGTGTAGGTGATGGGAGTTCTTCAATCTCTGCTACAACTTGCACTGCAAGGTCAGCACTTTCCTCTCTTTCCTCTTCTGAATTTGAGTAGGGAAGGTTCAAAATGTTCCCACTATGTGTTGTGACTTCCTAGACATTCTCATAGAAATATAGTTTTCTTTTGACCTGCTTGGATTTAGAAGAGGAAGTAGATTATTCTGTTGTTGTTGGGGATATAGCCCTTCTCTTCCTTTTCCCACTCCTTGGGGTGCTAGAATTTTTCAAAGGAGACTTCCCCTTTTCTTCTAGATGTAGGCCTATTTCAAATCCATTCCAAAACATGAAATATTCCCATGCCATATTCTGTTTAAATATTGTAACTTTGAAGAATATTCTATATGTATTTCTTTGTGGTCCCCGATGGTCCTACCGGGAGAACCATTTGTATTAATTTGTACCCCGATGTTCCTAATCGAAAGAAATAATAAGAGTCATGAGGTAGTCCCATCTAATTGTAAAGGTGGTTCATTAGCACCCCAGTGTGGTTACTTGAGCCTACATGTGTAACTCGATCCTACATGATTAACTTGAGCCTACATGACAGATGAGTTAACTTAAGTGAACGAATGAATATAAATAGAGGTGTAGTCCTCCTCATTTATGACACACACTCACTTGAGTAGCACACTTGTGGAGGAGATAAGTAGCTGGAGAAGGAGGAGGATCAGGTTTTTGATCTCCTTGCTGGTTTTATCTTTTAACTTTTTGGGGCATCTATATTGAGGAATCTTTTGCTGCGTTTTTCCCTTTAGGGTTTTCCTAGGATAAATCTGTGTTGTTCTTCTGATGCAGTTTCTTTCAGTGATCCTGGTTATATGATTTTGTTATGAAAAATGAAATGAAATACTGATTTATTAGCTAAGAATATGAAAATTTAACATGGTATCAGAGCTAACCTGAACAGGACAATTTTCACAAGGAAAAATAGCCCTCTCTATCTCCCTGGAAGAAATTAGTGCTTCTTGCAGAAGAAGAATTTTTGAGTGATCCTAGAATAGGATTTATCTCCTCATGAAAATAGAAGTTTAGAGACCTAGATCAATATTTTTGGTTGAGTTAAACTCCAGGAAAATCAAACCCTAGTTTGACCCCAAGCCAGAAAAACCCTAAATACTAAAACTACTAAGTTTTGGTACATTCGCTATATCCCAAGACTGGAGAAGGTTCAAGAGATGAAAATTTCGAATGATTAATATAAACTCCTGATGTACATTTTGTCCAAAATTCAGCTCCATATTCACTATATTCTGGGAGATATGATCCCTCCAAGTTATGGTTCCAGCCTCTTCCAGAATTCATCCCTAAACAAGACACCTGGAGAAAATCGCTATAGCTTGGGATACCTAGGTCCAAATTGAATTCCTGAAGATGTCTCAAAAATTTCATGGACTGTAAGTTCTATGGTATGAATATTAGACTCAGAAGATTAACCAGTGACACATGGCATGCCATACAACTTCGTTGTTCTGAATAGTCCTGTAACAGGTCACCCTGGGAAAATGATCATAAATCCCAATTGGTGAAACCAATTCTAATAAAAACTATGGTTTTGGATCCTAAACATGTGAGTTTACCGCAACACAAAATTTTAGACATAAATCAGTAGTAATTTCAGAGATATCACAGAAACAGTCATAGGAATTTATGCAGAAGAAATTGGAAAACTAGGGCTTCTTGTTCCTGGAGCTTCCCTCCATTGTTTTAAGAAAAGGAGTATGTTGGACAGCTCCATTTGAAGAGATATATCTTTCTATCCAAACATATCTTAAATATTCCAAGATTTAAAAATTAGGTTTTCTTTGACAAGCCCTAGATCAGCTAGCTCTAGAAGTGGGACGGACACCTCAAATCGGTAAGATCTAATCTTTTACTATTTGTATTTGAGGTTCTCATTTCAAAGTGATATATCACATCAGTTGAAAACTTCCAAGCATGGAAGTATTTTATCTCTATGAAGAAAATGAATTGGACACCTACATGAGTAGATAGGTTCCAGTTCCATACGAAGATGAGGGTTAAAGCCTTACACAAGAAGAACTTGATCAAGGCCAAGAAGATCATTGTTGATTCAATCACGGATCAACTCATACCACAAGTGTCTTCCCTAAAGACACTAAATATGTTTGATTCCTTGATCAAGCAATTTGAAGATAAGAACTTAAATCAAAAGATGGCTTTGAGAAAATAGTTGAAGAATGTGAAGCTCTAGAATGCAGAACAACTTGAAGCGGTAGAAGAAGAATATATGCCAGAAGTAAGTGATTACTTTCAGCTTGACTAATAAGAAGAGAAGAAGAAGATGGGAGCAATTGATGATCAAGCTCTCACCATTGAAAGAAGATCCCTCAAGCGATGAGGAATATGAAAAACTCAATTCTTGAAGAACCTCTTATTCATCTTATCATTTGGATAAGAAATGATGATTTCATGAATGAATAAGATGATAAAGAAAAATGATCAAGATGGAGTCTACCCATGAAACAAATAAAATATAAGTATTCAGTTGCCATTTCATGATATTGTTTTGTTATACATTTGATTATATTCAGTTGATGTGTTATGCGTGATAGATTGTTTACATTAATACTACTACTATGCATGTGATGGGTAAGTAGCTCATGGTGCTATACAACTCTCCAATGCTACTTATCAAACCTCTTTGCTAACATATTGGATTAGTGCACAATATCAATGATGTCATGGTAGAGATGGAAGGCATCTACAAAGTTTCTGTGAGATATGGATGAATGTTGTATTGGCTAAATAGTTGCATGATGCATAATAATTTGTCATTATGCATATGTTTCATGAAATAGTTCTAACCATGCAACTGGTGCATTTGAATTGTAGGAAAGGTCATGTACAACCTCCTATAAGAAAATAAGAACGAGACTTGTTCCAAAGAACAAGTGATGACAATTCAATAAACATGAATCTTAAGCTCCCAGGGTCAGAGACACCATGACAGAAGAAAGAGCTTCAGAAAGTGGTAGATCCACCTCAAAGGATGAAGACCACCATGGGTATGAGAGATAACTCAAGATGAAGAAAAGAATGCTATAATAGAAACTATGATCAAAGAATAATAGCTGATCATGGGGAATGATGTATACGATATGATTTTGAGACATAAAGGGAAGTACATAGTATCCTCCATATGGATCTACATGAACAAGTGTACAAAGAAAGGTTCATGATTTTCCTTAGAAAAAATAGACTATGACATGTCATAGTCTATTGACCAGTATATATCAATCATAGAACCACCTGTACAGAATGAAGAAGGAAGATAATACTCCACTTCATGGGGAGTGACTACAGAAGATATCTGAGTTTGACACGGTATGACATGATGGATAGCTTCTTGATGGATCGAGACTTTACCAAGATTAAAGTGGGTTCCAACCTTCAAAGTTGAATGCAGAAGACTAGGATATGTTGATGATCTGACAAGACAAACTCATGATGAAAGAATACTAGAATGATGTATGGGATATAGTTCCCAAACCAGAAGGAAGGAGTATTGTATCCTCCAAATGGATATACAAAATAGAGCATACAGTTGACTAAAGTATCGAGAAGTATAAAACAAGATTTGTGGCCAGAGGTTTCTTTCAGAAAGAGGGAATTAATTCTGAAGAGACACTTACTCCAGGAAGTAAGGTACACTTCCTTCAGAACTATCATGGTAGTTTCTTCCATGCTGAAGTAAAGACAAGCCTTCCTTAATGGTATGATTGAGAAAGATTTTTTTCATCGAATAGTCATGAGTATTTGAAGTTGAAGCCAGATGGAATCACGTATACAAGTTGAATAATTCCCTCTATGGCCTGAAGCAAGCTCCCAGAGCTTGGTATGGAAGAATAGATAGGTTCTTATTGAGCATGGGATTTACCAAGAGTAAAGTTGATCCTAACCTTTATCTCAAGATTGTAGAGGATGAACTTGTCATCCTGTTATTATATGTGGATGACTTATCCTTGACAGGAAATGAGAAACAGGTCATGGAAAGCAAGAATAAACTAGCAGAAGAATTTGAGATGAAATACCTTGGGTTAATGCATTATTTCCTAGGTCTGGAAGTATGGCAAAGTTCAGAAGAAATCTTTCTCAACTAGGGAAAGTATGCGGTAGAGATATTGAAGAGATTCAATATGTTGGAATGCAAAGTCATGGCCACACCCATGGAATCCAACCTGAAGCTATTAGCTGATGAATCATCAGAGTTAGCGGATATGACTCATTACAGATAGATAATTGGGTCATTGATGTACTTAACAAATACCAAACCAGACATTTGTTTTGCTTTGAACACCTTAAGTCAATATCTTGTTCAACCAAGACGGGTTCACCTAGTAACTGCAAAACATGTGATGAGATATCTGAAAGGGACTATAGACTTTGGTTTATATTATGATGGTAGCCATGAGTATAGATTGTATGGCTACACAAATACAGATTGGGCTGGAAGTATCTCAGATAGGAAAAGCACATTAGGTAGATGCTTTTGTTTGGGGTCTGCTATGAGTTCATGGTTTAGCAGGAAATAGTCCAATGTTTCTCATAGCATGGCTGAAGCAAGATACATAGCAGATTGCTTTGCTAAGTTGTGAAGCCATATGAATTCGAAAGCTAATATCAGGTCTCTTTGAACTGAATATGGATACTACAATGATTCTATGTGATAACCAGAGTTGTGATGACAGAGAACCCTATGTTCCGTCGTAACACATAGAAATACGGTATTTCTACATACGAGATAAGATGCAGATGATGATGTTTAAGTGTTCCCATACTGAAGATATAGATGATGTTTCAGTATTTACATACTGTAGATGCAGATGATGGTGATTTTGTATTTCTGTACTGAATATACAGATGGTGATGTTTCAGTTATCCCACATTGAAGATATAGATGATGTTTCAGTATTTACATACTGTATATGCAGATGATGGTGATTTCGTATTTCTATACTAAATATAGAGATGATGATGCTTTCAGTATTTCTATACTGAAGATATAGATGATGATGCTTTCACTATTCACATACTGTAGATACAGTTGGTGATAGTTTAGTATTCACATACTGAAGATGTAGATGATGATGGTTTGGTTACTGATGTGCTAATGAAGCCTCTGTCTCTAGTAAAGTTCGAACACTTTTGAGACAAGCTTGGCGAGGTTCATAAGAACCTTCCTCGAAAGAGGGAGCAGTGATGTTGCAGAGGGATTGTATAATCCCAGGACATCTATCCAAAAGTGATCTGGTGACCTCGGTCCTCGAGAATGAAGAGGGATTGTATCATCCCGGGACATCTGTCCAAAAGTGATCCGATGACCTCGATCCTCGAGAATGAAGAGGGATTGTATCATCCTGAGACATCTGTCCAAAATAGATCTGGTGACTTCACTCTTTGTGAATGTGGTGGGATTGCATCATCCTTGAACATCAGTTCAAAATGTATCCGGAGGTCTCAACCCCCGTGAATGTAGTCGAATTGCATCATCCTTGAACTTCGGTTTGTATCCTGAGGTATTGGTCCTCGTGAATGTGGTAGGATTGCATCAACCCTAAACTTTGGTTCAAAATGTATCTGGAGGTCTCATCCCCCGTGAAAGTGATGGATTGCATCATCCCTAAACCTCAGTTTAAAATGTATCTGGAGGTCTCAGCCCCCGTGAAAGTGGTGGATTGCATCATCCCTGAACCTCGGTTCAAAATGTATCTGGAGGTCTTGGCCTCTGTGAAAGTGGTAGGATTACATCATCCTTGAACCTCGGTTCAAAATGTATCTGGAGATCTCGGTTCCCGTGAATGTGGTAGGATTGTATCATCCTTGAACTTCAGTTCAGAATGGATCCGGTGACTTTGGTACTCGAGAATGTGTGTTGATCCCGTAATTCCAATAGGAAGGATTGTCTGAGTTCCACATCTGTGTTGATCCCATAATTTTGAAAGGAAGGATCATTAGTAACTCCGTAAAGACCTAAATCCCATAATTCCGAAAGGAAGGATCATTGAATTGATCCTGTAATTCCAATAGGAAGGATTGTCTGAGTTCCACATATTTGTTGATCCCATAATTCCAATAGGAAGGATTGTCTGAGTTCCACATATTTGTTGATCCCATAATTCCAATAGGAAGGATTGTCTGAGTTCCACAAATATGTTGATCCCATAATTCTGAAAGGAAGGATCGTTAGTAACTCCGTAAAGATCTAAATCCCATAATTCCGGAAGGAAGGATCATTGGTAACTCCGTAAAAACCTAAATCCCGTAATTCTGAAAGGAAGGATCATGTTGATGTTTTGATGATGTTGATGTTTTTATGATGATGATGATGTACTGATTGAAAGATCAGAATATGATGATGATGATGATGTTCTCTGATCGAAAGATCAGAATATGATGATGATGATGTTTCTCTGATCAAAAGATCAGAAGTTGCTAATGATGATGATGTTCTCTTATTGAAAGAATAGTATATGATGATGATGATGTTGCTGACGATGATGATGTTCTCTGATCAAAATATCAGAATATGATGATGATGATGTTGCTGACGATGATGATGTTCTCTGATCAAAATATCAAAATATGATGATGATGATGTTTCTCTGATCGAAATATCAGAAGTTGTTGATGATGATGTTCTCTGATCGAAAGATCTGAATATGATGATGAGTTGATGTTAGAGTATGATGATGTTTCTGATCGAAAGATCAGAGGCTGATGATAATGATGATACTTATTGAAAGATCAGAATGTGATGATGATGATATTTTGATGCTGATATTTTGATGATGATGATGTTGATGTTTTAATGATGTTTTCATGATGTTTTCATGATGATGTTTCTGATCGAAAGATCAAATTATGATGATGATGTTGTTGCTGATCGAAAGACCAAAGTGCTGAAGAAGATGTTGCTGATCGAAAGGTCAAAGTGTTGAAGATTATGTTACTAATCAAAAGGTCAAAGTGATGAATATGATGATGTTGATCAAAAAGTTCAAAGTGCTGAAGATGTTGCTGATCGAAATGTCAAAGTGTTGAATATGTTGGTTCTGATTGAAGAGTCGAGATGTTGAAGATGTTGTTGATCGAAGCGGTCAAAGTATTGATGATGCTGAAGACTAAAGATTGAAGATGAAGACTACATGATGTTGAAAAGCTTCAAATTATTTATAGATGTATCACCCTGATGATGTTGATGATGTCCTCTATCTCTCTCTTATTATTGTTGTTGTTGATGTTGTTAAATAATACCCTTCTCGTTAAGGGGGAGTGTTGAAATATTGTAACTTCGAAGAATATTCTATATGTATTTCTTTGTGGTCCCCGATGGTCCTACCATGGGAACCACTTGTATTACTTTGTACCCTGATTCTCCCAATCGGAAGAACTAATAAGAGTCATGAGGAAGTCCCCTATAATTGTAAAGGTGGGTCATTGGCACCCCAGTGTGGTTACTTGAGCCTACATGTGTAACTCGAGCCTACATGATTAACTTGAGCCTACATGATAGATGAGTTAACTTAAGTGAATGGATGAATATAAATAGAGGTGTAGTGCTCCTCATTTATGACACACACTCACTTGAGTAGCGCACTTGTGGAGGAGAGAAGTAGCTGGAGAAGGAGGAGGATCAGGTTTTTTATCTCCTTGCTGGTCTTCTCTTTTACCTTTTTGGGGCATCTATATTGAGGAATATTTTGCTGGGTTTTTCCCTTTAGGGTTTTCCCAGGATAAATCTGTGTTGTTATTGTGATGTTGTTTCTTTCAATGATCCTTTTTATATGCATTTGTTATGAAAAATGAAATGAAATACTGATGTCTTAGCTAAGCATATGAAAATTTAACATATTCATCCTCATTAGAAATTCTTGGATCAGGAGTTGGATAAGACCATGATGAGACAGTCTTATAGCAATCTTGGTTGGTTGGGCATTCACCTGGTGTGCCATTTTTTCTATGCTCCTGTGTAAGTAGAAAGGTAAATTTAGTGGGATTTTTCCTATTAAGTGGTTCATCAATTTGAAATGGTAAATCATGGCCCTCTTGTATCTTCCTTCACAAGTTATATAGACCATAATGGAATGCATTAATTTATTCCACCTCTCTTCTAGTAAAGAGGATGGGATACTTTTCTTCCACAACACCCATATATGTTCAGGCTTCAGATAAGATCTGAACTCTACATCCTTTGTAATGGTGGTTTCGAACCAGTTCTCCCTAGTTCTAGGGAGTTCAGTAACTTCATAAATTAGGGTTTCATCTACCATAAATTTTTCCTTACCTATGATTGCCTTAGTTACATCGAAAGAGAGATAAAATGCCTTAGCCACCTGTTGGTGAACCTTGAATTTTCTCACAAAACTTATAGCATCCAACATATTTGAAGAACTGGGATACTTCTGGATATGCCTCCAGGTGGCTTATGTCTCCCAACTCTTGCATGATAACAAGCCCTCCCTTCTTGATTTTCTGAATGTACTCATGAGTTCCTACAAAAAATTCAACTCAAGTTCTGTGGAAGTGTGTTTTAGCAGGATGAATCTCAGAGGTGGTTTTTGGTAGTGAGGATTCCTGTAATCGAAGGTGGAGTCTACTAGATGATTGGGCACTAATTATGAGGGTTTTAACTGCATGAGAAATTCTTAGGTGATAGGACGATATCTTTGGTTGATATTATCAAGACCCCTTTCCCAGCTATCATGTTTAAGACAACCTGAATACCCAGTGGAGATATTTTACAGTTCTTTGGACATATGGAGGGTAGAGTAGGGTTTCAAATCACATCGGCCTTCATCAGCTGAACAATGACCTCCTCAATCATTTACTTATGCCTTGATGCAGTTTCCTATCTTTTTGATGGTTTATCGTGCCCTCTTATGATCGTTGTTGTGCTGACGAGCCTTGATTTGATAGGTTTTTTAACCATTTCTTCTTTTGGCCTTTTTGGTGGTTAAGGGGCCCCAAGAATTTGTCTGCTAGATGCTGAAAACAAGGCTTTTGGTGGCTAATAAAATGCTAACCTATTCTCCTAAGCTAACAAAACTTCATTTCCAAATAGCGTTGTAAAACTAGCTTTCGATGAATCGCGGTCTCTCTGAATATCTTCTTTTAACCACTGAAAGATAGGCCTTTCGGTGGCTAATGAACCATAAAAGCTTTCACCTAATCCATTGAAACCAATTTTTTCCCCAACACCTTTCACTTTCTTTTAGTGGTTAATGACCTCCTTCAACCGTTCACTAAGCTGCCAAAACCAACACTTTTCGGTGGCTAATGAGCTGCTTGAAAGCCTTGGCTAAGCCACCGAAAGTCCTTTTATCAAATAATTGATTGAGCCAACTTTAATTGATTAACCTTGATCCTGTGTTAAACTGTTAGCTATCTAAACAAAGCTTTTCGGTGGCTATTGAGTTGCTGAAAAACCCACCTAAGCCACCAAAAGCTAAAACTTTCAATTTTCTCAAATATAGAAGAACCAAAGACCCTCAATTTGTTAGTCATATTTAAATGTTTCAAAACATGACTTGAATTCTTCATCCTTTCAAAATAAATTTATTTTGGGAGATAACATCTGGCTCCTGCTTGGGGATGGGTACCTTCCTGTGAGGTTCCAACAACCCCATACCAAAATGCCTTTCCTTGAAAACAACTAAAAAACTTAAAACCATCATCTACTATTCATTGGGAATGGATTTTATTTAGTAAGTAAAAAACAACCTACTAACTAATATTTTACAGTAACAAGGCCTCAGAGCCTCAGTTAAAATAAAGTTTCAGAAATTTCCCATTCATTGGGCTATCAAACACCTCCTCTCCTTCTAGATTCTGCAATTTGAAGTTGATGTTCTTTTGTATCTGAGCTATCACAAAAGGGCCAATCCATAGAGAGTCAAACATGACATGTTTTCCCTTGTCCTTCCTGATAGTATCGCACTTGAGGACCAAATCTCCAACCTGAAAGTTGCCCACTTTTGCCATTTTTTCAAATATGACCTTGATCTTCGGACTTTCCTATCACTTGTTCCCTCACTTGCTGCAAATCCACCAAATCCATCATCCTCCTTACCATATCATTTGGTTCATCTTCCTCCTCCTAAAAAAATTTTTCTACTGGAGGAATTAGATGAATGGGAAAAATGGCCTCAGTACCATAAACTAATTTGAAGGTAGAAGTCCCTATAGATCTCTTGTCTATTACCCTATCAGCCCATAAAGAAAAATTTAGCTTAGAATCCCAACTTTTATGATTTGTCTCCGATAGTTTTTTTATGATCCTGAATAGGATTTTGTTGGATGAATTAGCTAGGCCATTTCCTTGAGGATAATACTATGTGGAATGCACCAGTTGAATTTCCATTGACTCACACATATTAACCAGTGACCCGAATTTGAAATATGGTACATTATCAGTCACTAAACTTACTGGGCAGCCAAACTTGATAAAGATATTCTCATATAAAAACTTCATGATGACCTAATGAGTTGGATTCCTGGTGGGTGCTTCCTCTATCCACTTGGTAAAGTAGTCTGTGGCTACTAGGATCCATTTATGCTGACCACTAGATGAGGGATTTATTTCACCTATGAAATCTAGACCCCATTGCTAGAAAGTCCCATTCACTACAATAGGCCTAAGGGGCGAGGATTTGATCTGCTGCTTCCCTATAAATATTTGGCACTGGTCATAGGCTTTCATGAAAGTACACACATTAGTAAAAATGAATAGCCAATAGTACCCTACTGTCAGAATCTTGTGCACTGTGGTCTTCCAGTAATGATGGCCTCCACATGTGCTGGAATGAAAGTTATGCATGACCTAAACTAATTCTTCTTTATCTAGACACCTCAACAAAACCCTAGACAGATATTTCCAATACAGTAGTTTATCAACTACACAAAATTTAATAGACTTTAGTTTAAGAGCGCATGCTTGATTTGGAGTGAGACCAGGAGGAACTTCTAATTTTTGCAGAAAATGAATAATAGCTGAGTAACACTCACATGAAGGCAAGTTTTCAGCCACTTGTTGAATGTGATTCTGATACTAAACTACTTCTATTGCTACTTCAGTTTAGAATTTTGCTGAATTGACACAAGTGTATTTTATCCCCATTAGTTCACAATTTTCTTTAGCCATGAGCTTGGCCAGACCTTGGCCTCTTACTAGCTTGGTGGGATTTACCTCTATGTCAAACTCAATAATCTTGGCAATCCATTTAGCTCTCTTTCCATCAATGTAAGGCTGAGTCAAAAGAAAACATCCTTTACAGTAGCTGAATGGACATAGGCAAGGACTTTTTCATGTAGAATATAAATCCTGAAGGTTTTCAATGACTTGATGAGAGCATAATCCTGTTTCTCAATGGTATCATACTTCAGTTCATCAGCCCTCAATCTCTTGCTGAAGAATGCAATTGGATGATTGAGGCCTTCATCATCTTTTTGTAATAGCACAACTGCCTCTATGTCATAGGATGCAAAGGAGAAGATGTAAAAACTCTTGGTATATTCCGGACTAATCAGGGTTGGGGCTTCCATGATAGCCTTATTGATTTCTTCGAAAGAGCTTCTTTCTTGGTCATTCCATTTGATTTATGCATCTATTTTCAACATAGATGTTATGTGCTTAACCAACTTAGAAAAGTTAGGGATGAACCTCCTGACAAAATTTATCTTACCCAAAAAGGACTGAATATCCCTTTTTGACCTAGGTATGGATAACTTTTGTATTGCTTCAACCCTAAATGGATCAATATTAACACCTTCAGCTGAGACTATGTGACCTAGGAGTTTCCCCTCACTAAGTGAAAATTGGGAATTCTTAGGGTTGAGTGATATCCCAAACCTCCTGCATTTCATAAATACCCTCCTCAAGTGCTCCAAATGTTCATGATGGATGTGACAGTAAACAATGAGATCATCCAAGTATATAAGCACAAATTTATCTTTCAATCCTACAAAATCCAAGTCCATGGCTCTCTAAAAAGTGGCCCCAGCATTCATCAGTCCAACTGGAATTTTGGCATGCATGAAAGTTTCATGCCCCAGGGAGTGGTAAAAGCAGTCTTCTCTTGGTCATCAACGTGCACAGGAACTTGGTTGTATCCATAGAAACCATCCAGAAATGACATGACACTAGCCCTTGAGACTCTTTGCAACATGTGTTCCATCTTGGGTAGTGGATAGTTGTATTTTTTGGAGCACTTGTTCATATTTCTAAAATCCACACATAACCTAATGTCCTCATTCTTCTTCCTTACCACTACTAAGTTTGCAATCCACTTGGAATACCTGATGAGAATTATGATTTTGGCTTTGAGGAGCTTATGTATTTCTTTTTCTATTATAGGTAGTAGGAGAGGAATGATGGATCATCTTTTGTTTGAAAGGGATGGTGTCCTTCTCCAAAGGAATCATGTGTTGGATGATATTGGTGTCATAGGTTTTCAGGTCACTGTACTCCCAAGCAAAGATATCAGCAAATTCTTTTATCGGGCCACAAAATTTGGACCTATGATCAACATTCAAGTCAATGGATAGATTTATAAGTTTTGGATGGCTTTGGCTACTGATGTTTTTCTCTTGGACAGCAGGGTCTTTCTCCTTTTAAGTAGGCTTGAGAGGGATATCATTATGATCAAAAATGTCTTCCAGGGGTACCAAACCTCTAGGTATATAATTGCTGGGTAATTGAACAATATTCTGATCAGCTACTTTATCTTTCAACTTGAGCTATTTGGATTCTTCCATGTTTAGGTTTTCCTGATCTATACGCATATCAAAGAATTCATCTACTAGCTGAAGGAATTTACTAATCTCATCATCATTCTCAAACACCTTCCAAAATTTTACATTATCAGGTAGGGAAGGTTTGTACTTGACATGAATATCATAGCTGAGCCTAGGAGGTAAAGGAGGAACAAACATACTTGCAGAGACAGCTCGGTAATCAGCCAGGTGATTCATAGCCCTAGGTATATATGATAGTTTAAAAAACATAAAGGAGTCTCTAAGTTTCCATACCTCGTCCCTGTAATCCTTTAGTCTGAATTTTTTTGCTTGAAAGGTGTTTTTGACCTATTCTATAATAAGGTCTGCATCTGCAAATATTTTCATGCATATGATCCCCATTTCCTTGGCAACTTTCACTCCTAACAACAAGGCTTCATATTCTTCTATATTGTTAGTGGTTTTAAAATCGAGCTTATAAGATAGATGAATATTCTCTTTGGATGGAGAGATCAATACTACACCTACACTTGCTGAGTTTTGAGTGCTAGCCCCATCAAAATACATGTTCCAGAGTGATGTAGTCGCTTCTTTGGGTTGCTAACAGGTGGGCTTAGTAAGCTGGACTGGTGTTTGCTGAGAATCATCTATTTATAGAATGCATGACCCAAAATTATTGTCTACTACATAGATGGGGTGGTTCACTGATTTCTTTTAATTGCTTAATATGTAGGAAAGTTGATTTTCTCTGTAAAGCCTCTTGTTCTCCCCTCCAAACATTGGGATTGTAGCATATGTAAGGTCCATCTCAAGGGTGCCACCTAGCCTTTTACTCCAAGATTGAGATATTAAGAGACCAAATTTAGGATGGATATCATCCACTACAATTTCCATCATGATGCTTTTTTAGGGTAGCTGAGATAGGTTTACAAAAGGTCTTTGATGAGGCCTAAGCACTTGACCTTTTTGGAGTCAAAGGAGAACAAATCATGGTAGGGTTTTGTTGTAAAGGAAGGTTTCCTATGGCTAGGGTTTAAGAGTCCATCAACGTACGGGGGTTGAAAGGTGGATGTATAATGTTCAGAAATCATATATAATCAAGTTTCAAATATTAGAATGGTTCATACCTTAGCCAAACGAAGGTTGACCCAAGCAGCCCTTCAATCCTCTTCTTGATCCTCTTACTCCCCTTCGTTAAAGAGACCTGGAAAATGAATTATACCTTCCTAAAACCAATATGACCACATATAAAGAAATGATAATCAAACAAAGATGAATTAATAATCTGATTAACATCATAATATGATCATAAACAGAGATTCAATCACACATTGAACAGTGATTTGGGAAGAAGAAGGACATCACATCTTTATTAATCTTGAAAACAAGTACAAGTATNACTCACAAAACCTTGATCTAGTTCTACTTCTTCTATTATCCAAGGAACTCAACCTCTAAGCTTTGCAACACAAGGAGAATGCTTCTAGGGAAAAGGTGTGGGCAAAGAGAGCTCCAAATCCTCCAACATAACAATGCAAATATTCAATTCCCCTCTCATGGACCTCCTTACCTCTATTTATATGCTTTATGAAGACTTAGGGTCAAATACAAAGTAGTTACAACTGAAAGAGTCAGCTGCATAACTACCCAAAGTACCCAAATTACTCGAATTTCAAAATATATATATATATTTTGACATTTTTTGGAGGGGTACGCGGGTATTATTTATAGACAGTCATGTATGTACACATACACATCAAAAAACTAATTTTATGGGTATTTGTATGCATTTTCAGACTTTGGTGTCTTCTGTAAAGTTTTAGCTAACTGAAATATATTTCCAACGGTGCAAATATGGGGTCAAATGGAGTTACAAAACTCAATATATGGATCCTCCAAGTTAGGTGTTTTTTCAGTGAGTTTTAGTGACTTTCATGAAGTGTCATCATGGAAGTGTCGATGTGCGACAAAATCATGGGTAAGTGGTCACAGGAAGAGATGTGTCATTTTGAAATATAACAGATGCCCCCTAATGTATGAGGTTAGAGGGGAAGACGATAGCCAAAATACATTATAAAGGAAAAAGATGAGTATGGAGAGAGTAGAGAATCCAAGATCAAAAGGCTCGAATGAAAGTACCTGAAAGAGAGATAAATGTCAGAAAAAACTGATCTCTGGGACATACAAGTCCATATACAAATCATCGCTATAAAGATATAGGTGGATCCAACATATGTATAACTGATGAAACTATAATGGTCGCTCAATATGAAAAAAGGCGCCATATCAAATATAAAGGAGTCATGGCCACAAATGAACAATGTGGATCCATGCTCAACAATCGATCATAGCCATGAGAATACAAGGTGGATCTATGTTTCAGCAAAATGTCATATAAAGTGTGACAAGGTCTTGTGCAGCTTAGGAAATAGAAAAATGATGATGCTACTGTCAGGCCAAGGTCTTCAATCCAAACCACCAAAAAGGTATGAATCCTAACCATGTGAATAAAGGAGTTAAATCCAAACATGGAGGAAACCGTTTGATTACTGGTCAATAATGAGAACCGTTAACAAATGTGAGGGAAACCACCATTAATGAAATTTGTCCGCAAAGTACCTAGTGGATTCTAACAAGTGTGAATACAAGGAATTGAAGTTGAACACTTGAAGAATCCATTGAGAAGGAGACAGTAAGGTATTCCCATAAGGCATACTTCATCATCCAACATGACGTAAGTCAAAGACTAATTGGATCTGGAATTGGTACCAAATTTCATGACAAGAAACATTGAAAACATGATGTAATGAACTGATACCAGGGAATGGCCGACACAAAAATTCAAAGAAAATACAGAATGGCTGACAAATGTTTAATCCATGAACAATGAGCATGACACAAAAAGTGACTTAGGCAAATTTTGACACAAAAAGTACCAACAACACAAATTTGCAATGTAGGAGACATTGCCAGATTCCCCATATAATTGGAAAAGTGACCAACTGGAGGAGTAAGAAACACTGAATCGAGATAAGGTCAAAATACTAGGACCCAACTACTGATAGAATCAAAACTGGTACTTTGTTCAAGGAAACAAAACTTGCTACCATGATGTAAAAAACATGTGAATGAACTTCCCTTCCCCTCTTTCTTGTAAAAGTTTAACGAATCCAAGAAAGCAAACTTGATACCATCTTCATTTTTGGCAAGCTCGAAGAAGAGACAGAAGAATGCTTTATAAAGCACTGATTCATGGATTTTATGAGCCCAAACTAGTACATGCTCGATGGTGTTTTCATAGTTTAGAGAGTCTGAAAAATCCAAAGAAGACTCCAGGGGGGAACTTTTTCATCCAATTTAGTCTCTTGAGGCCAGAAAAGCATAAAATAAACCACATAAGAACTCTCTTAGCTTCCAAAGAAGTAAGGTGCACCTTTTTCGTATTTAGTCAAAAAGGTTCGAAAAAGGTTAAATTACCATCTACCCAATGCTCCTTCAACAACAGCATATAGCCTGATTTTTACGAGTGTGAAGGAAGGAAAGATCACTCAGAAAGATCCATTTTATTACGAGAAATGGGGCTTACAACAATAAAATCGATTATTTTTTCTTTAGGGTTTAGAGAGCATGACAAAGAAATAAAGTACGCTCAGAATCTCTTTCATGTTTTGGTCCAGAGCATGAAAAACAGAAAACTAAGCTCATATTGGGGGTTACTTTTTCGTAAGTTTAGTCTCTCATGTCCGGAAAAATGATAAACCTATACCTGAGGATACTCTTCTCAATTTCGAATAAAAGAGAGTGTTCCTTTCTCTTATTATTCCATATGGTCGGAGAAAGCGATAACCTACCACCAATGTGGATGCCCGTTCACATATTCTTAACAAGCCTTAACGGACAAGTTTACTCGACAATCAAGTCTATTTTGAGGAGTTAGACTTGGGCCTAAAGAAAATCAATATCTTTCCCTTGAATTTTTAGCGAGTCCATAAAATTCAACTCGTAGCCACCTTACTATTTTTAACGAGCTCGAAGAAGAGCAGAAAGAATGCTCTAAATGCGAGGAGACGAGCGTCAGGGGCAAGCGAAACTAGTTCCAAGCGTGAGGAACAAACCTATGCTTAATGCAAGGAACAACAGCAAGGTAAAGACACTCAGGGAATGTCTCCTCAAGGGAAAAGGTGTCAACTTGCAAAGGCAAAATGATACAAGGCTGAGCGATGATGAGAACAAGGATGTGGGCTTATACAACAAGATAAAAGCGTGGAAGCTGGCTTCAGCCTCAAAAGAATGAGAAAGATACATGCAAATGCAGTTACAACTTAAACAAAAAGGTGAGGCTAGTAAACAGCTGTGACTCCAACTAAGAATCATGTCTCCAAAATATAACAACATAAGAATCACATTCGGAAGAAAAGTTTTGATGCAGGTCACTTTGGTAGAAACACATGCGACTTTGATATCTTCTATAAAAAGTAAAATCAAGGAAGAATTGACTGAAGAATATTCTATAGCACCAAGGCTCGAGGGTTTATAATCAATAAGATCAACCTCAAAAGGAGAGCAAAAATCAGCAAGGGAGATAGAGTCTACAAGAACAAACTTAGTATCACATGAGTTGAAAAATTCATAGGAAAATCAAACTCATCCAGATCACTGACTTGCTGTTCGAAGGGAGAGTCCAACAACTCAACAAGACCAACATAAGAATATCAGTCCATGAGAAAATCAGGATTACTAAGCAAATCAGGGTTAGACTTAGTCACAACTAAACCAACATCCAATAGAAGATCAAACTGTATCAAAGACTCTAGGAAGACTTCATTTGAAGGAAGGAGATCATCCGAGATATGACACATGTCTAAAATTTCAAATGGATAGACAGAGTGGAGAGCGGACTCCACAGTCTGTATAGGATGGCTCACTTGTTCAACTGCTTGGACCAAGTCCCGAGAAGGTAAGCATGAAAATAGAGGCTGCTCCTCAATAGCAATTGAACGCAAAGGACATGAGGCCAGATAGATCACCTGTGGTAGGGGAGTGTCTATAGAAACATTGGGAATCAATAAAGGAAATACCTAGTCTCTAGTTTGGTCAGGATATGGATCGAGAAAATCCAATTGATTGATAGTGAAAATTTCTTCTCCATGATTAAAGTACATCACATGAAAGAATGTTGACACAACAGCTTGCATGGTATAGAAATAATCACGTCCAAGGAGCATATTGAAGTCCAAGGGGTCTTCTATTACCATGAAGTCAACTAAGACGGTCTTCCCACCTAATGTAATAGGTGTTTGAGTGAGAATTCCCAAGGTTATACTAGTTCTTCTATGAAACGCTAGTAACTAACTAGAAGTTGACACAAGGCTGGGAGATCCCATGCCTCGCCATGCATGAGCAAAAAAGATACTAACTAAGACTCCTTCATCAACAATACAATGAGCAATCATGTATGATTCAACTTTGACATTCATCTGGAAAGGTGCATTAGAAGGAAGGGGTGACTCAACTAGGCTATCCCAATCAAAGGAATCAATCCGAGAGCTTGGTGGGAGTTGATCTGAAGTGAGTTCAGTGCCACCTTGTTCAGTAAGTTCTGAACTAGCATTGAAGAAAATGTGACTAGAAGACACTTCACTCTCTGAAATAACACTGGGATTGATTGACAATGGAATTGATTCAACAGCTTCATGAAAGTCACTCTCTGAAGGGAGAGTGGGATTGACCAAAGATGACATTGGTTCAATCACATCTGGATCACTCTCTGAACGAAGAGTGGGATCAACCAAAACTGGTATTGGTTCGACCACTTGATAAACCAAAGGTTGAGTAGGTTGTTGAGAAACTATAGGTTATTCAGGAGAAGGAAATTCTTGAGTCTTGGAACACACTCTTCGCACCTCTGCGATAGTAGGGCATTGGTGAGTAAGATGATCTCCCTTGCATAGCTTATAAGGGAACTTAATTTTACACTTAGAACAACTATTTTTCTCAATGGTGTCAACATGACTAGCAGTGGTTGACTATTTACTCTTAGCATGACCTACAGAGGACGAGAGTTTTCCCCCAACATGAACTACAGAGGCTGGGGGACTGGGTCCAACCTGACTAAGAGAGGCTAGTTGTTGAAAAAGTTCAGAATGTTAAAAAGTGAGAGGACTATGAATCCAAACTCTTTGTACCTCCACAATAGAAGGGAATTTATAAGTAAGGTGGTCTCCCTCATAAATATTACAAGGAAACTTGGGATTTTTTTTTGAACAGGTAGTATTTTCAATAGTGTCAACATGACTCACAGTGGATGACATATTGTCTCCAGCATGAACCATAGAGGCTGAGAGATTTACCCTAGCATGACCTGCATAGGTTGAGAGACTAGGTCGAACATGACCTGCAGAGGTTGGATGGGAACCACCAGCATGAACAATAAAGGATGAATGGTTAGGATCAACATGCTTTGCAACATTTGAGTGTGTGCCCCCAACATCAACTTCAGAAGCTGGGTGGATGGATCCAACATGACTTATAGAGGTTGGATGGGGTGGTTGAACTTGAACATCAGAGGTTGAACAGGTGCCCTCAGCATGAACTGCAAAGGATGAGTGATTGGATCCAACGTGACCTGGAAAGGTTGGAAGGATCCCACCAACATGATCAACATAGGCTGGATAGTGAAGATTAACTTGACTTGCAGAGTTTGAGTACTTAGATCCAACATGACCTGCAGAGGTCAGATAGGTTCCCCCAGCATGAACTGCAAAGGTTGGGTGGTGGGGTTCAACTTGAATTGTAGAGGTTGAACAGGTGCCTGCTTGCTTATGTGCCTTCTTCCTATTCTTTCTTCTTTTACTCCTTTTAGACTTCCGATCACCTGTATCAGTACTTTCACCTCATGAGGTAGAAGGAGGAGAAGAATCAACTATAGTTGAAGGGGAAGTAGTGCTTTGATTCCCTTTATATAACAAGCTTACTTGAGAAACATATGGAGCATTCAGGACAGTTGGAGTGGAAAACAACCACACCGGTAGCCCTAGGGTGAATCCAGGTAGATTCAGGGTGGCCATCAAGGAAACACCAACATTCCCCATGAGAGGAAGAGTACAAGGAGTTCCTAGCATAGGGATCTCTTATTTGGTGTTCAAAGGGGTGTTAGACATAGTTTCAAACAAGGAGACAAAGTTTGAGGTCAACAGGAAACCAAAAGTACCAAGCACACACCTGGAGGTAGACTAAGTACAGACAAACCGCACAACACTCACTAAAAAATTCCTAAAGCCAAATAGACAAACAGGTATAAGATACACTTCCCAAAAGAAATCTCAGATATAGTTACTTTGCATTCCTCTAGATGTTCTTAAGCACAAGTGAAGGAATCACCCACCGTCCTCCCACACCTTCTACCAGGGTTACCTTCCAAGCCCGTCCAAGGTCAACTAGAAATAGACTTCTCGTGTACCTGTGTACGAACTCTAGATGTCAAAGAGACTAAAGGATACCTTAACTATATTGATAGTCTAGGGGGACAGTCGCAATCCTGGATCGTACGCATGGGCAGGGTAGCAAAGCCCGAAACCCTGTCTAAGACAGAATCATCAGATGCGCAAAACCCTTGTTCTACTCTTTGAAAAGGAATCAGAGGGTTATCTCCTCAGTCCAAGCCTCCAAAATCCTTGTTCTTAACTCCCATTTGAGAGGAGCTTCCCATATACAATGAACATAGAAGAGGATTTACCTAGTGATTAGCCAACTACATCTGAATTTAAACACTTGTGGGGAGTTTAAACTCCATATCCCACAAGTCTAGCCTTAGCTAGTTTGTGTGTGACCTTATAAAACAAAACTTACTAATAATTTTTAAATTATATCATTTATTTTAAAAGGATTTTTTTAGTTAGAGGGTAAATGGCATGAAACTTATGTGGTGTTTTGACTCAAAGTTGAAACAAAATGACTACACAAAGAGAAATAAAATGCAAAAAGCAAAAACTATTCCCTTTTCCTTTTTCAAATAGAAACTTGAAAGCCACAAAAGAACAAATTAATTTATTTTTTTCAAAAATAATGATATGCAGTGCATTAAAGACATCACTCTAATCTACATGCATATTAAACAAGTATATTTTATTTTTATTTTTATTTTATAAATGCAAAAGAAAAACTACCTACAAACAAAAGGATGCAGATAACAAGAACAAAGCAAAAGGAACTTTGCTATACAACCACCCAAAAGACTCTAGAGTGCCCTAAAGTGAGTACAAACCTTACGTGGAAGGAAGGCTTGCATAAAATACAAGTCAACTATTTTGGCATGGTGAATTTAACAAACAAAATAAGAAGGAAAAAAATACCAACAAGCTTATGAACTCAGACAAAGATCATTAACAGAGGTTGACCAGAAATATAATCCAAAAATCATGCCAAGCAAAGGGGGTGGGGGGAAAGAGCAAAGACGAAACCCTGATGCTATAAATAGGCTTACCACATAGATAAAGAACAACCAAAAGGGATGAAACTAACTCATTAGAGTCATGTACCTACATAGGACACCAAAAGACCTACCAAAAGGCCCACAATAACAGAAAACACCATAAAAAATGAGGAAAAAACATTGTTTTAGGGGAACACTGTTATAGCGGATTTCACCACACTAGGTGAATCACACATTGTATGGACTTCCCCTGTCCTGCTGCAGACTCATTAGCCCCTATGGACCACTTTTCATCTTTTGATGTATCCTTGACCATCCCTAAAAACATAAGAAAAGTGATATACGTGGCTTTTTCCCCGATAACTGCGTACATAAGCGGATATTCCCTCTATAGTCGCGTACATCGGGATGTGTACATAATCCAAATCCTTTTGGAGCGTTCCTTGACTTGAATCTGACTCATATGACTCTTGGCCTTCCATATGCCTTGAGATTGCACGGATTCGACCTTTCAGTATCCCTTTGAAAAGCTATATAAGGAACCCATTGAGACATTGAAAGGATAAGAGAGAATTGAGAGTAACGCAACTATAGTCCATTGTTGCCAGAACTTATGCCTGAGTCTACATCCCTTTGTCCCTTGGAGCAATGTTGTGTTCTTCCCAAGCTTTCCTTTTGCTAGTAAGCTTGCTATCGAAGTGATGGAGGATTGAGGTGGTGGAGGC